>CAKLIZ010001119.1:0-51708 GCA_922035795.1 Oreochromis mossambicus
GAGGATGATGTGGACAAAATACTCATTTGCCTAATAATTCTGCACTCTCTGTACTGAAGAAATTTAAACTTTTACAAATGATTGCTCAGTTGTGTCTGTAATCAAACCTCTGTAACTTTGCTCTGCTTCACTTCAGCAGCATCAGGTAATGTTCACATGCTGATTCAGGCCAGGAAAATCTCCTTCATGTTTTTATCCTCAGTTACTTTGACACAAAGGCATCTGCTGTGATGATGACACCTCTGATGAAGTCTCAGCTTTGTTTTTATACATAGATATAAAAATATGGATATGTACTGATAAATGGTCAGAATTATTATAATTCTGACTGTCTAAGTCAAAATCAAATCAAATTGAATTGAATTTGAATTGAATCGAATCAAATCGGGACCTTGTGAATCAGAACTGGATCCCTTGTAGAAATCAGTGATGATACCCAGCCCTAGTTGGATCAGGTGACCCTGAATCCTCCCTTAGTTATGTTGCAATACGTGTAAGCTGCTCATGGATTCCCATGATGCACTGTGTTTTTCTTCTTCAGTCACTTTTCTCGCTCACTGTGTGTTTATAGACCTCTCTGCATTTAATTATATGTCGTTATTATTAATCTCTGTCTCTCTTCCACAGCATGTCTTTATCCTGTCTTCCTTCCTTTCTCACCCCAACCGGTGGCAGCAGATGGCCCCGCCCCTCCCTGAGCCTGGTTCTGCCGGAGGTTTCTTCCTTTTAAAAGGGAGTTTTTCCTTCCCACTGTCACCAAAGTGCTTGCTCATAGGGGGTCATATGATTGTTGGGTTTTTCTCTGTATGTATTATTGTAGGGTCTACCTTACAATATAAAGCACCTTGAGGCGACTGTTGCTGTGATTTGGTGCTGTATAAATAAAACTGAATGGAATTGGCTGATGTTGGTATTGATTGGTGTTGCTACATCTGTCACTACAGCATTCTTCCTGTCAACAAATACTTAAAAAGATCTTTGGGGTGTTCTGTTCTGATATATGGTTTTCCTTTTCTGTATACAACTACATTAGCATGTGGAGACATCAGATTAAAAAAAAAGAAAGAGGTTGCACTGTGCATAATGTAGATTATTTATGGTCTACAATGGGTTAAGCAGAAACAGAGTATAACGAGTGTAGTACACCTTAACAGGGACAGAATGAGTTTGCATCAAATCATAACTTATAGGATATTTAGAGACTGTTTCTGACTGATGGTTGTGCAGGAAATAGAGAATTAAGATGCCTCCTCAGATGTGGTCCCAACACTGCCAATAGGAGCTAAAGCTGTCCCGATGACATCTTAAAATATCTATGAAAGTGGACGTGATACAGCTTCAACTCCTGGGATTAACCATGAAATTCTCTGCAGCTGGATTCTCCTGAGAATAGGGTGAACCCATAATCTCCATGTCTTCCTTTTCTCATTTAGAAACATCCTACCAGCTCATCATTACTTTAGGTCAGGGTAATCGGACTCCAGGCCTCAAGGGCCGGTGTCCTGCAGGTTTTAGATCAATAAATCAAATGATTAGTTCATTAACAGGCTTCTGGAGAACCCCAAGACATGTTGAGGAGGTAATTTAGCCATTTAAATCAGCCGTGTTGGATCAAGGACACATTTAAAACCTGCAGGACGCCGGCCCTCGAGGCCTGGAGTCCGACACCTGTGCTTTAGGTCATTACACGACAAATTTTGAAAATTCTAAATTTCACGTCTTGGCACCAAGTGTGTATTGGCCTTTATGTCTGCGGCAACGTACCCAAGTAACACATGAACAACCTACACAACATTGAAAACCCTGAGCTAAACCACAAGTTAAATATAATCCTGGTTGTAGTATAATAATCAGTATAGTATAATAATAATGGACAGGATGAACAGGAGGGGAGGGAGCAGCTCAAAGGAACAAAGTGAAAACACAAAGTAAAAAAGGGACCACATACGAACTGCAGACTACAGTGAAACACACAGGAAGAAGGAAAACACTACCATGAAAAAGTCAGCATTCAAGAGGAAGAAAAAGGATTATGACAGAAGCCACAGATTAACATTTAATATGTTTCTTTTGTAACATATTTAACGTGCACATGCGTTCTGTATTCCTGATATTTTATACATCAGCCAGCTTTATGGGTGCTGGGTTGTTGCTATTTATGTATGTGGGAACACTTTGTGTGGAACTGGGCACATTTTTTTGAGTTTAGCTAAATCTGTTATCTACCCTTAAGGAGCCAGAGTCACAGCAGTGTGAAGCTAAAGTTGAATTCTTTTCCTCCCCTGAGAACCATGTAATTGCCATAATGGCTGACTTTAGTTCACATAATATGGTCTTAACTTAATTTTTCTTTGTAATGCAGTGGAGAACATTTTGGTTCAAACACCATTACTGTCAAATTTCATTCATTTTATCACTGCAAAGATATGGATTGTTCCATTCTAGGTGTTTGTGTGGACTTCTAAAGATGGAATCCACATAAAGACTCAGGCAGAGGTTAAAAAGGGTTAAGACCGAGGGTGGTTGTTAAGATTTGAAGCAGTAAAAGTACCAGAAACTTCTATTATAAGTGTGGAAATACAAATCTGTGACTGTCATTTCCAACACACGCACACACAGACACACAAAAAGCCCCAGTCAACCCACTGCCATCAATTAGAGGCTCAGAGCCTCGGGGGTGATACTCCAAGACTTCAGTTCAAATCTCCACCTCCACTCCTTCCTCACCTGCCTCCATTCCCCTCCAACTAAAACCTTTCTACCTTTGGTTCCTCCACTGAGCACTGTGACAGCTGCTGGAGCAGGGACTTTCATCCACAGTGTCACCTGTCACCGCCATCTACTTGGTTTCAGTTGTTTTACCCAGAATGAGCAAGCGAAGGAAGTGGCAGGCAGAATGGCAGGGGGTAGGGCAAGGTGGAGGAGCGCTGACATGTCGGGTAATGATAAAGGACGTGAAGTGCAGAGTGGTGTCACAAAGTAAAAGAGTGTTTGATTTGGAGTTACATTTACATTTTACACTGTCGACATTCAGCTGGCGCTTCTACTTTGCTGAATGACTTGCAAAGAGTAAGGCAGAAAAATGAGTTTCAGCTGCTGACTCTACATGCGCTATATCCTACCATGTGGTCATGCAAGGCGCAAGGAGAGGAATATAGGTATATTTTCAGAGCTCCACTTCTAACTGGCAATCATTTGTGAATACTTTTACCAATTTTTGAGCCTTACGAAGACCTGCCAAGGATTTACAGATGACCCCTCATGACTGTAGACAGAGATAAATAGTGGCCACCTGCAGGAAACTCTTTTTCTCAGTAACTTAGTTACACTCAGCGGTTAGATTGCTATTCGTTTAAAATGAACTAAACCGAAACAATTAGTAGAACGGACCCAAGCTGTGGAAGCTGTGAAACATAAAACCCAGATGTACTGTCCTGGTGTCAGACACCACAAGACACAAAGAAACTTTCTGTGTTGTTGCCCCTACAGGTCAAACCTGTTCAGGTGGCAAAGGGAGAACTAAGCTCAGGGTTTTGTAGTCAGCTGTGAGATCAGGGTTATAATGTCAACAGTCAGCTGTTCCATCTGTTTCACCGTGACCCTTTTATACCGTCTTTATTTTAGCACACATGCTACATGCTACATGTTAAAATGCTAAAACACAGTTACACAAAGATATTCAGGGACACTGAAAATTACTCTAAAGTTCAAGTGCATAAAAATGCAAAAGGCCTGTACTGATCTGGACCCAAGTGCATAACCGAGTGCTGAGACGACAGAAGTAGTTTTAACAGGTTTAACAGTTACACAGCGTAAGACTTGGCAAAGAAAGCTGGAAGCTTTCCAAGGGATGGAGTGTGAACAACGGCATAGCTTGGAGTCCGAGAGGTGAGCAAACCCTGAGGGATGAGCCGTGATGTGACCAGAAAACTGCAGCACAAGAGAATGAGGTAAATATGTGGACTAGAGACAATAGCATAGAGTGTAAGAGCCTGTTACCAATGTGGGATAGTTGACAAACTGGCGGTGACAAGATGTCAACGTGGGTCTTAAATATCGGAGGCTTCACCCGCAGTGTAAGAAAGACAGCATTGCTAAGTATCTTAAAGACCTGTCCTATCCCCCAGTCATGTCTGTCCCGTCTGTAACAACTGAAAATAAAATAAAATAAAATAAATACATAATTATAATAAAGGTCAGTCAAATGGACCAGTATGGCCACTTGGTAAATTAAATCCACTAGGCATCTTTGTTGGCCTTCAGACAACAATTCTGATGGCTAAAGATCCAAATGGGACAGAGTAAAAAAATAAAATTAAAAAAAAGACCGTTGATCTAAGTACATTTATTTCTGACTTAATGGATGTTACATCAGTGGCCCACACTCTTTCACAAACTGAACCTTAAGTTTAAGGTGCCAGCCCCTGCCACAAGAACTCCACCAATCTTTAGAGCAGTGAGACTTTCACTGAGCAATGGCGCTCCCATGAAGTTTTCATATCATTACATACTCATGTATTGTTCTGCTTTGTGGAGTTTGCAGGACTTATACGTTCAGGTATCAAATCATTTTTTAAACAAGCAGAGAGCTGTTGTTGTGTTCAAATTTTTTAGAAGGAATTCAGGAGAAATGTCTGTCATTTAATAAGATTTCATTTGCTTTGGCAGTTGAAATGACAAGTTTTACAGCGCTGGATTTTTGTGTGAACCAGTGAACTACAGAAAAGATGACACTGAATCAGGCTGCACAGGTCTTATAATGCGACGATAACAAAAATTATTATGGCTATCTTCTACCAACACGAACATGGCGGTCTGCTGTAAATCCTCCCCGTTCAGTTCAACCTCACCTCGTATCTGCTCCTCTGTAAGAGACAGATGCCCTTTCTCTCTGCATAGGTCTTCTATGCTCCACTGCTGTTTTAACTCTCCATGTCCGTGACAGCGATAATAACTGTGTCACATCCACCTCTGTTTTGTTGATGGCTGTTATCGCTGTAATGATTTGACCCACTTCTTCGCCCAAATCTGATTCAGAATATGGATCAAAACATGGATTATCTGAGTTTGACTCCTTCATCAGCTCCAAGACTTATGTAAGTGTATACTGTTTTATTGGCACCAGCATTTTCTGTACTTCGTAGGGTTCATGCTAATTACTCTGGTATGTGTAAAAGCACTCTGTTTTCTCTCAATGCATGGTGCGCCTGCTTCTGTGCTTATTTTCCAATGTAGAACTGTTGTCAGCAGATACTCATCAGAGTGACTGTGAAACCAAAGATTGTGGGATTTCTCAGGGAAGCACTTGGTGCAATTCACAGAAGTTTTCATAATTGGTGAAGATAGTGTTGACAATACCTGCTGTCAACACTATCTGAAAACAATGGCTAACTATCTCTTTTGTGGCATGACCACTTGAAACATCAGTACCTTCATCAGATGTCTTTGCATGTCTTTTAAGGCTTTTTGGAGCTGTCGGTCTCTAGATGTCCTCTGATGGAGCTCCACATCCATCTGTGCTTTTTGTTTGGAAAGGACGTGCTATTTGTTTTTCTCATTAGCTCATGTATGCAGAGTTTGTCATGACAATCACAACTGCAGTGATCATATTACTCCCTCTGAGCTGTGCCACACTGTCAGATGTTAAGCATATTGGATTATTATAGGTAATCCATCTGACATCATGGAATTATTTAAAGACAAAAGTATGCTGCATGGAAATATAATTCTGCACTGGAGAAAAAACATTAGTTTCTTAATTGTTTTGCTCAGGATACTGACCTTGTGGACTGGATGGAAGTATAATGAAATATAATTATGCATTTTATAAATAAAAACTAGGAAAAATACTGGAGAATGTGAATCAACCTCCAGACAACATCAGACTGTAAGCATGTGCAGTTTGCTCAGACTTACAAAGTGTCATGTGATTTTCAAAAGATACCAAGTACCACTTGAAGATAAGAATGTCAGGGTTTGGGTTGGATGTGGCAGTGAGGATGTTGTGTTTCTGCTATTTGGGCAGAGCGGTTTGCCATCGACTCCTCAGAAGGTTGTGTATTTAGGCTTGACTGTGGTTGCAGTTCTCTGCTAGATCGTCTCCTTTCCCACAGTGTGTCACGACTGGAAGTTAATTCCATCATTACGACTCGGGCACCAACCTGTGACTCTCTCCGGTTTGGCTGTAAGGAGACACACTACACAGGCGAATAGCTACTCTTCAGTCTCTCCATCCTGCTGCCCTGTCTCCACACTGCCTGCCCACTCTCCACCACTTCTAAAGCTGCCCACCGACCCACAGCTAGTCCACTGGCAAACCCTTCCTCCGTCTCCCCAAAGCTTCTCCGGATCACAAGCAAAACCTCCTTTTCCTCTCAGATGCATATGCACAGCCTAGCCCAGTCCTGCCTGCACTAACTCTTATTTCCTCCTCTTACAGACTCACTGTGGTGTCAAATACCCATTTAACCCCCCATCGGCGCTCAGTGTCTTTGGTCACTTCCCAAATATTTCCCCGTGTGCATAAAAATTTCTCAATAGCATCACTGAGGACCTGAAAATAGCAACAGGTGACATACAGTGCTTCAGGTGGCCGGTCATTTTAAGAGTGAGAGCTCATACGTCTGTTTGACGCTTGGTCAAAGTTAGAAAACATGGTGCAGGATTTGTTTGCATCATCGCCCACAGTTCTCATCAAGATAAGGCCAACGTGTTTAATCACACAAATACCTGTTCTTTAGCCTTTAATGCTAAAGATGCTGAGGAATGAAGATTTCAGGGGAATTACCTGTCATTCAAATGGCCTGCTGGGATATACTAGCTTTATATATGATGTGTGACCTATTTAATCTTTAATCATATAATAGTAATAAAAGGGACTACATTGTGCTTTATCCTGCTTACAAAATGCTACGTTGTCACCATAGTTTCTTCCACTGGACCTGTAGTAGCATCAAGTAACAATAATATAGCATTATCAAAAGATACCATCCTTTATAAAAATAAGAGACTTTTTTAGACTGCTCTATTCTGGAGTAAACCCATCAACCCAGCCATGATTACATCAAACTGAATCAATCTTTATATTTTCTCTCTCTGTGTTCTCTGTCAGTATGATGCAGGGGTGGATGCCACTCTTGGGTCTTGCTGCATGGTGGCCGTGGTCTCAGGAAGTCTTCAGCAGGCACAGCTGTTCTTCAGCAGCGCGCTCCCACCACCACTATTCTACACATGTGGAAGTATAGCTCAGGCTTGTTGGTTTGTATTTACTCAGGTTGTTTTTGTCTAATAATAAAATTTGTCTTTGTGAAAAACAGTGTGTGAAAAACAAAGTGTGAAAAACAAAGAAGAACTTGAGAAAGGGCCAATACATTTTCCCTTTGACACTCTTTGGCCACACCAGTGCTCCCAGACTGCTTTCCCTTCAGTTTTCCCCTAAATTAATTTAAAATCATCCCATCTGCACTACGTGGCCATTTCTAGCCTACCTCACTCTGTCATTCATAAATTCACCTCATAATCATTCAGTCATTCAGTGTCCACCTCGGCTCAGACTGTGGGTCATTTGTTAGCAGAGAGCACACTGAGTCTCACTGGGCATGTCTAATGAGCCAGGGTCAAAGTGGGATTAGGAGGTGGGGGAACCTTAAGATCGGGTGAAGCACTGTGGAGGAAAGGATTACGTAACAAGTCCAACATGGCAGACTGTAACTGAACCGAACTTGACCACACTGCCTAATGCTTTCACCCTTTGCATGAAAATACAGTAAACTTGAAATTGTTTTACAAAATGTTTCACAAAAGTAGAAATCAGAAAATTATCATTTATAGATTCATGTGATTTAAAAACTCTAGAATGAATGAATACATTACAATAATAATAATATCATACATTAAATTTGCAGTTTATAAAATTTCACTTGCTCAGTGGTCCTAGCTTCCTCACAGAACTATTTTATGACACTTTATGTTTTTACTGATATTTGTTGAGCTGTGAGAAAAGCTGCATCTGAGATTCAATTGTTACTCCGTTTATGTTCGCCCCTCTTCTGGAGCTAGCAAGATGCTTAAGTACTGCAACTGCAACTTTCCGTCAGTATCATGAACACATCACAGGGAACAGGGATGTGTTGAAGGTCGTGAGATGTCGTCTGACTAAACATCTCCATCCTCTCTGAAAGCAAAGCCAGGTGGCAGCAAGTGAAATATGAACTCATTCAATAGTAATATGCATTAGCCTGCCTCTCTGATTTAATAACTCATTAACTGAAGGCACAGGAATGCTGTTCCAGATTGTTTCAGTTCATTTAAGCCGTGTCAATGAGGGAAACACTTTCAGGTTGCATAACATAAGAAGTCAGCTCACTACACAGAAACAACCCATCTAATTACATATTCTCATGAACCACAGAAGGTCTTGCATCAAGCCCCTGTTTAGTATAATATGATATAATAAAATATGATATAATGTTTATTACAAATGTATTTTTTCCTATACTGTAATATAAATAAATATTAAAAGTATTGGAACTGACAAAACCTTGCAAGATACAGAAAATACAGAAACACTCTGACCTTCATTCTGTAAATAATAATCAAGTTTAATATTTTCAAGAAAAATGTAGAGAAGCGATCAAAAAGCTGAAATAACTCCGTTTGTGACTCCTGTGGAAATGTTTGTGTATTCCCATAGAATATAACAAGTATTATTGCAGGGTCTTTACCTTACTTTAAATCCTCCTTGAGACAACAGTTCTTGTTATTTGGCGTTATACAAAAAAATCTGAATTGAACTCCGTTTCCTAAATCTGTTTGTGTTCAGGTTGTATGGCCTCCTATTGGCTGCAATAACCCCCCCCCCCACCATAAATACCTCCCCCATAAACCCAAGCTATCTAGTGTGTATGTTTAATAACGAACGTTGAACTCAGTGCTCCCTCTCTGCTGCCATCTCTCTTAGCCGTTCAAGGGGAGCTATAACTTTCTTTTTGTAGCTGCTTGTGGGGTCTCGCTTTAAGGCTTCGTAGGTATTGTTGTCACTGAGGAGAGTAGTGATCTTCGTGTGGTAATCCATTGTGTTTAGGACCACGGTGCACCTTCCCTTATCAGCTGGTAATATAGTGATGTTGTGGTCTTTGCTCAGGGAAGCGACGGCCTTCTTTTCTTGTATTGTGAGGTTAGACGGAGGGACTTTGGCACTGGAGAGGGTGGCTGAAACTTTCATCCTGATTTGCTCTGCTTCTGTCTGTGATCAGTCATCCAGGTCACCTGGATGACTGAGAACCTTCACCTACTTATTGCCATACATTTTGGGAGGAACACCCTTCAACTGGTGTGGGAGTATGAAAGGGAATCAAGGAAACTAGCGGATTATAGGAACCATCTCTGTTTCAACCTGAGATGCAGACAAAGCAGAGTTGTTCCTAAGAGCTTGTGCCTTGGATCCACTGTCAGGGGATACAGAGCAGACTTGATTCTACGGAGAGCACAAAATCAGCTTCAAAGTGAAAGGATAAGACAGGTCCATTTCACTATAGATGCCCTCCAGAGCAAGATTAGTCAGACTCTGCAGGAACTGGAAACCCTTCTACCCTCTCCAATCTTAGAAGAGTTTTACAAGTTTGTGGACAAGGCTCAGCGGGCCCAACACTCTAAAGGAAAAGACAGACAACGCAGGAAATTCCACACCTTGCTTTCAAAAACACTGACTCCTCTGTCTGAACCTACACAACTCAGAGAAGAACACACACCTGAGGACAGTCAGGAAAAATGGGTGAAGAACTTTTCAGACCAGAATCTCACTGAACCTGAAAAAAAAGTATTAGCCAAAGGACTCAATTTTGCCATTTCTCCGCAACAGTTGCCCATAGTGGACCTCATCACAGCCACAGAAACCTCCATACGGATTAATAAATTATCACAGACAGAAGCAGAATAAATCAGGATGAAAGTCTCAGCCACCCTCTCCAGTGCCAAAGTCCCTCCTTCTAACCTCACATTACAAGAAAAGAAGGCCGTCGCTTCCCTGAGCAAAGACCACAACATCACTATATTATCAGTTGATAAGGGAAGGTGCACCGTAGTCCTAAACACAACGAATTACCACACGAAGATCACTACTCTCCTCAGTGACAACAATACCTACGAAGCCTTAAAGCGAGACCCCACAAGCAGCTACAAAAAGAAAGTTATAGCTCCCCTTCAAGACCTTGAAAAGGACTAAATTATTGGCCGCATTACATATCACCGCCTTTACCCAGGGGATGCCATACCCTGCATTGACTTCCTAACATCCACAAAGAAGGGGTCCCACCCAGACCCATTGTCGGTAGCATAAACTCAGCCACTTACAACATTGCGAAACACCTTGCTACCATCGTAGCACCTCTTGTGGGGAACACCCCACATCACATCAAGAACTCCACCGACTTCACCGACAAGGTCCAGAAACTTACCCTGGACCCAGATGAAACCATGGTGTCCTTTGATGTAGTCTCTCTCTTCACTTGCATACCCACCACGGAGGCAGTGGAGACTGTCAGAAAACGACTACAAGAAGACAGCTCCTTGGAAGACAGGACCAACTTCACACCCGATCAGATCTGCACACTGTTAGACCTCTGCTTCACCACTACATATTTCAAATACAACAAGGGTTTCTACAGACAAAAACATGGCTGTGCCATGGGCTCCCCCGTGTCACCTATTGTAGCCAACCTTTACATGGAGGAAGTGGAAAGAAAGGCTCTTAGCTCTTTTAAAGGGAGAATACCCAGCCACTGGTACAGATATGTAGACGACACCTGGGTCAAAATCAAAACACAAGAAGTGGAATCCTTCACTGCGCACATTAACGCTGTGGATAAAAACATCAAGTTCACCAGGGAAGAAACAAAGGATAACTGTTTGCCTTTCCTGGACTGCGCTGTGCACATTGAAGAGAATGGCAACCTCAACATTGAAGTTTATCGGAAGCCCAAACACATGGACCAGTACCTCCTCTTTGACTCCCATCACCCTCTGGAACACAAACTTGGAGTAATTAGGACCCTACACCACCAGGCAGAACATGTTCCCTCTAAGCCTGAAGGGAAAAAGAAGGAACACACACATGTAAAGGAAGCACTTAAAACATGCGGTTATCCTAATTGGGCGTTTATAAAGTCAGCAAAGATGCACAGAAAAGAAGATCAGACACCAGCGAGGGAGGATAAGAAAGACAGACGCAACAACATTGTCATCCCCTATGTAGCCGGCAAGGGCGTAGATTTGGTTTTGGCATTGGTGGGGACAGTTGATTCAACCACCAAACCCCGCCCTGTTTCTTTTTTTTTCCCTTTTTGTCTTTGCTTCTTGATAAAAAAAAAGAAGAAATATACTTGCCTACATATGCTATTCTACATGCTTTTAAACCATTTTAAATTACAATTCATAGTTTTATATGTGAATTATATAATGTTAAATTACTATTAAACAAATGACTAAGTATTTTAGACTTTAGTTTACTTCAGCCATATTCCATATAAATCAGGTATCATACAAAAATAAAAATAGCTTCAAATAGAGTCATGACAATAAAAGAATATGACTTTAACGACTTAACAACATTACTTCAGTTATAGTACACCAACATCTCTGATACATTAGCACTAAGGGAACACTGAATGACCTGGTGGTTTTTGTCCATAAAACTACTCATCTAAGATTACCACAAAGTAAAAGATCTCGCAGCAAAATTATGCAACATTTTAGGCACTATTGCCCCGATCAAATCAGTGAGCTGGGATTTTTTTATTCTAAACATGAACTACTGTTACAGCAACAGACATGGACTACATGCCCAACACAACAACTCAATGTCCCCTTTTGAAGCAGCCAAACACATGCCTTCTCCTCTCGTTAATCTATAGCACCAAATCATCAGTCAGTCACCTGTGACCTTGCCTCTTCACCTCTGTCAGAGCTACAACATGGCAGAGCTGCCTCTGTCACCTGATAAATAACAGTGAGACATTCCAAATACATGCAGTCACACATGATACAGTCATGAACCACCAAGTCATCATCCAATTTCATCTGTGATCTTGTATCACCATTACTCTCTGAGCTTTGTGTTGGTTCCTCTATCACCTGACAAATAGGACAATAAGAATAAAATGTGTAGCTGCTTCAGTGTTTCTGTCAGTTTGTGCAGATCTTGACTCATCAGTAATGTTTGTAGGGTGAGTGCACTTTTAAAACAATTTGTGCAAACTGCACTACAAGGTGCAATATTTGCAAAATAATGACTACCTCATGATATTTTGTCTCAAAAATTAACCCTATGATTATGTCAGTACCATTAGGATGAAATTATTGTGTGAACAACATTTTAAAGTTAGACATATAATTTTAACAGCCTCTGTAAACTAATATCCTGGCTTGGTCGAGGCTGCCGTTTTCTCTGACAGTTTCAATCAAAATTAGAAATGCTACTCTGGGAGACTGAGATAACTAATAGTGCTGCATGTTGTGCATTTAGTTTCCAAAACACGTTATTTATGGTTACATACAATTTTAGACTGATGTGGGCCAAAGCCTAGCATAGTAGTGATGGTAAATTTGATTCTTTTTACTGAATCGAGTTTTAATGAGTCACTCACCAAAGTGAATTGGGTTTTTTGAGTGATTTGATTTACTGAGTCAGTTGACCAGAGAGTGCAAAAAATGTACATTTTCACTCAAACTTAATTTGTTTCTCTTTTCATGTATATCCTACTGCTAAGATGAGTGATTCTAAAAGAAAACAACTATTTTATAGAGCAAAAAAGAGCAAAAAAAAATTCTAAAGGGAACATTTATTTTGTTTATTTTTATTTTATTAGTATTTTCCTTAAATGTGTCAAATATATATTGTCTCATCTAAATATCCACTGAGCTGTGAGCCAGGGGGCGGTAATGCGCCTTAACCTTGGTTGCCAACCGAGAAGAAGAAGAAGGAGCTGTGAGCCAGGAGGGAGGGGGTGAGTGAGTAAGTGAGTGATTCGTTCGCTCTATGATTCAGCACAGGAGGGAGGGGGTGAGCGAGTCCTGAGTGATTCGCTTACCCTACGATTCAGCACGGGAAGGCAGGGGGTAAGTAGCTCAAATGTGCTGTTAGCACAGTGGTTCCCAAACTTTTTTTGCCAGCCCCCCCCCCCCAAACACATCCTCCAAACACACACACCCATATTTTTTTCCATTGCGGTTTATTTCACACATCAAACATTTAGTAAATGATTAAGCAAATACAAGTAAACGGCAATAAATTACAGGTAGTAATAAAATATACTACTAACTCTTTTACACTACGTCCACACCTACACGGGTATTTTTGAAAACGCAGCTGTTTCTATGCGTTTGGGCTTTTCGTCAACATGTAAACGGCGTTGCGATTCACCGAAAACGGAGATTTTTTAAAACTCCTTTTTTGCGTTTACGTGTGGACGACGATTACAGAGTTCGTCATGCAACGTCAAAGGTATGTGCCTCTTTTCACGTCACGCTGTGCGCCACGTTATTGTTTACATGAGCTGGATTGCAGAATGGCAGATAGAGACAAAATGCTGTTACTGTTAATCTGACTATCTGCAGGTTTTACACGCTTACATATACACACGCACAGTTACTGTCCCTCCATTTAGAAAGGCAGAGGCGTCATGGTGTAATTATTTTACATGTAGTTGTTTTTTTCCTGTGTGATAATTTTCAACATTGCTGTCAATACATTTTTCAAAAAATGCCTCTCTGTGCAAAATGGGTTTAAACGCATAAACAGCTGTGGGATACTGTTTGTCCGTGATTTGAACCGGGGGAACAAATTATGGCAGGATCAGCCTGATATTATTTGTATCCCACTGTAACTTTACTGCATAAAGAGCTAACGTGTCCAAAATGTCAGGCGTAGTTAGTTATTACAAGAAGTGTTTGTGAACTAAAAATCAAGAATGTGGGATACTGTTTGTCCGTGATTTGGAGAGCCCAGCGCTGCTCCCGACGCAGGGAAACTAATTTTGCAGGGGAGACCTACCTTGGCACTTGTGCAGGTGAAGCCAAAGGGAAGATGTGCTTCACCATATTTTCTAGTCTTTGGCTTGGAAGGAAGTTGGTTTGGAAACATATTTGGCGATGCTTCATCTCCTGCTTTGCGTTTATGTGGGAGCCCCGTCAAAAACCTGTCTATTATGCTTGCAGTGTCCAAGCTTTCTTTCTTTCTTTTTTTTTCTTTTCATACCGCGTCCCCCCTGCAATGGCTCTGCCCCACACTTTGGGAACCTCTGTGTTAGCATGTTAGCAGAGCGATGCTACTGTGAACCGAGGAGCTATTGTCTTGATGTGACCTTCTACTCAGGGTTTTTTCTTCCAGTTCAGAGCAGAAATTTTTTTGTTAAGATACTGGATGTTGTGTTTTTCTCCACAATTTTAATTATAAGCTAGATATATTGCTGCTAACAGCAACAGGGATGAGTCAGTGAGTCAGTTGGGATTGTGAATCATGATTCATGAGTCAGTAAAGTGATTCTCGAGTATTGAACGATTCGTTCATGATTCGCGCATCACTACAGCATAGCCTGTAACGTTATTATGACGGACACATTTTATGAGTTAACTTGGCTTTAAGTGACTTACAGGTTTCTTTGAAAAATACTTTCTTATATCCAGGTTCTTCCTTTTTGCTGCCATCCTCCTCTCCTCCTTGCAGGTCCTCGCAGCGCAGGCTTACCGCTGCTAAAACTAGGCTGTATCCCAATTCAGGGTCTGCAGCCTTAAACGCTGCATTTTACGTCACAGCGACGCGACGAAGGCTGTCCCAATTCGAAGGCTACTCGAAATGTGGCCCTCAAATGCGTCCTTCCTTTCCCTGAATTTTAAGGATGTGGCAGTGTAGACTTCATGGCCCAACATATCCCAGACTTCATAGCACGGCGGTGGGTGTGGATAATTTTGCCGAAAAAAACGGTGGAAGCGGAGTGGCCAAAGAGTAAACATTTAAAAGTAAGTACTGAATATCATGTCACTTATTTATGTGCAAATGTTTAATAATGAAGAACATTAAAACATTACTGTTGGCCACATGTCGGCAAACTTATGTGACATTAGTGATGTTTGTACTTTCAGTGTTTACTTGGATTTAAAGCCTTTACTTTAAAATATACGCCGCTCAATAGTTGACCTTAATCTTACAGAGAATGTGATGATTTTATGGATAATTAAAGTCAGTCATGTATCCACAAACACAACAAGCTGAAAGTCAGTGATGCTGCTCGGTTTGCAGTCCTGAATATGACGGCACAAGCAGGATTCACTGCACTGTTAATGTTAGCTATGTTATATTGCTGCCTCTGTTCGGTGGTGTCGAGCCAAACGGACTTTAACGTGTGTTTGAACGAGCTGACGGTTCACTCGTTAAGCTGAAAGAAAGATGCTTTAATCACAGGAGTCACACATGTGTCCACTGGACCATCTGGGAACTCTTCTTGTTTAGCACTCGTAATAACACAAACATTAAATCCTCCTTCTCTTGTGCTGTTTTGTAGCAGTGTGTACACCTGAGACTGTCACCTGTCTGTCTGTCCTGCACTCTCTCTCTGTTTCTTTCTCTCTGATTGTGGAATAAAAGTATGAACATGTATTTATAAGGTACACTTGTGTTTGAATCCTGCAGCTTATCACACATTTGATTTCCATGTGTGACAACTGCAAGTGTCCAGAGTGAGGACAGACTGAGGGACCCACTGCTGCACATCATCTGTGAGGCTTTGCACCCCTGATGATCCACCAGGACAAACTCAGCAGTGTGTGAGGAAGAGGAGGAGGAAGAGCCAGCAGCAGCTGACAGATGGAGAGAATAGACAGACTGTTCCCTGTTTGTGAAGGACTGCTAGGAAAGTTTAAAGTAACTAATTGTCTGTCCTGAATCAGTCTTATTAGGTAATGTTCAAATAATGTTATCATCCCAGTGTTTTCAGTGTGGGAGAAAGTACTCAGGGCCTTCAAGTTACACACTATAAAAGGCAGCAACAAGTTTAATATTCAGAAACCTAAAGTATGTATCAGCAGCAGAATGGAGCTAAAAATAAATGTTTGTTTCAGTTCTATGAAGCTTTGAGTATTTTGGATTAGTAGCACTGCTGTGTTTGTTGCATCATATTGCTGTAATTGTTTATATGCTTTATATATTCTGAGGTAAGTTGATCTATAGTGTTACATCATATTCTATAAGGATGTTATGTGTGTGTGTACTTTCTGCCCAGTTTGACCCATTTAGCAGAAGTCAGCCTGTTTAAGGCTCTGATATCTATTCTGTATGACTTAAAGCAGTTATGACATGGTCTGATTTTCTCACCCAATAAAGGAATATTTCATATATCAGTCTACTCTTCATTCTATCAGACACAGTTATCACAGCTCGTACATTTTCTTTTTACACATATATGTAAGCATTGAGCCAAATTTAGTAATGCCAACATATTAAAAGAACAATATTTGTCTCTTATGTATAATACATCTATATATACACTGTCACAGATACTTGTCTTTGAGTGAAGATTTAAGGTGATAGGAAATATAAATAACTTGAATCTTTACTGAAGCTCAGTATTTGACACAGAGTTCAAACTCACTGCTGTGATAACTAATAATGATTAATATAATAACAATAATCATATTGGCCATATTATAGTTACATTACCAAAGTGAGATGACTTTAGTCTCATGAACAACATGAGCTAATTGTTATTTACTAGCTAATCTTAAATGACTGTTCAGTACAGAAATGAAGCCCAACAATCATGTTTTACAGTCCTGTGGTCTCAGCCTCAGATACTTGTCACATCACACAAAGCTCATGTAGAAACAAATGAACAAAATATGTTCTCCTTCATTTCTGTCAAACAATGCTGTATGAAACGTTTCCAGCTGTTAGTATCATGGTTGCTAGGCAACCTGGGCAGCGCGACGGAGGCTAGACTGTCCCATTTCACAAGCCTACAAGCCTCACACTTCCGGCCTTAGCGGTCTTTGAGTACGCGGCCCTTGAGGACCGTTAAGGCTGCGTACTTTAAGGCTGCAGACCCTGAATTGGGATACAGCCCTAAACAGAGCTGCCTGAAAGGCACAGCCAATCACATTGGCCATATTTGTCACATGAGGTAGGACTCCAGTAGAGAACGTAATTTAACTCTTTCTGCACCGCTAGGTGAATGAGTCGTTGACAGATCGTTTTTTTTTCTTTCCATCAGTTTTGTTTTTCTTTACTCAAAGAGATCAAATTATTGGTGGGGACAATTCAATAATCGCTGGATATTGGTGGGGACATGTCCCTTTCGTCCATGCCAAATCTACGCCCTTGGTAGCCGGTGTATCAGAGAAACTCAGGAGAGTTTTCTCCAAGCACGACATCCCAGTGCATTTCAGACCCAGCAACACACTCAGACAAAAACTGGTTCACCTGAAAGTCAAAACTCCAAAACACAGACTGAACAACGTGGTGTATGCTGTACAGTGCAGCGAGGAATGCCCAGACCTCTACATTGGAGAGACTAAACAGCCACTTCACAAGTGCATGGCACAACATAGAAGAGCCACCTCCACGGGACAAGACTCGGCTGTACATCTGCATCTAAAGGTCAAAGGTCACTTTTTGAGGATGCCAATGTTCACATTTTGGACAGAGAGGACAGATGATTTGAAAGAGGACTGAAAGAAGCCATTTACGTCCACTGTGAGCGACCATCTTTGAACAGAGGCGGTGGTTTTACGACACCAACTGTCTGACATCTATAATCCAGTTTTGAGATCCTTCCCAGACGCCTTAACGCCCACTCACACCCTGGGCCATCTGACCTCAAAAAATCACATGATAGGGTGGGGTTAGGTTTCACAATGAGCTCACCCGAAACACTGGCTGATTGTGACCCACACCCGTTTTCACACCTTGGGTCATGTAATTAGGTAGAGGATCATCGGGGGGTCCTTTATAGGGCTTTGGAGTTGACGTCATGCTGCAATGCATTGTGGGACCGTGGCGCCATTTTCGGGGTCTACGAATCAAAACAAACACACTGTGTTGGAACAACGACGCCAAGAAAGATGTTTAAAAGCAGCTCAAAAGAGAATGGACTGTATAGAGACCGATTGCGTCCAGAGGCGAAGCAGCGGTACTTGCAGAAATAGCGTGCATTGGAAATGTGGACCCGTATGAAATACGGCCGTGGAGTAGAAACCCTGAAGACCAACCGCTATTGACGTAGCCTGACATATTTTCATACCTTGTCTTTGGAGTCAGCGCGTACAAGTGGTCATTCAAACAAAGGTAAGTCAGCTTGAGTATTGCGAGTGAAATGCGTTTGATTTCCCTCCGAACATTCAGATTAGTGCAGCATAAATTCATTCATGCGGGGGAAATTACAGTGAGAACATGTGGAGGCTCTGTTAGAGGGATAACACAGTTAGTTCAATGCATTGATGTCATATTGTCCTGAAGAATTTTGTTATTCTTTATGGTTAAAGAAATTGCAATAATTTATTCATATTTATTATAAATAACTCTAATTATACATCTTGCTTCCATATTTGTATCCTGTGTCACTAAAAATACATCTTTAGTTTTATACATTGATTAATGACCTGCAGAATCTCCTTATCATATTAAGTGATTCATAATTGTCACTTTATGCTTTCTCCATCTCTAAAGTGATTACATCCTTGCATTACATACTTTAGGTTCATTTTCTGCAGGCAGGTTTCTGAGAGAGAACAGGCAGATTTACCCTATAAAATGCAGCGTTCTATAGATGGACACATAAAGAAATGAAAAATTACATGTATGTGCTAACTTTCTAAACACTTTGTTACATTTATGATAAAGTAGATAAAACACATTGGTGTCGGCCTTGGCTCATTAGTTCTTGTCATTAAATGAACTTTGTGTGTGTTTCAGGTACTGCACTCTCAAAGACTGAATGAAGCAGCATTGCAGCCATAGGTCATTGTGAGCATCACAGGGAAGGTTGAAGCTGCCCACTGCACCTGTATGGCCGGAGTCGTGGAGACCTGCACCCATGTCGCTGCTCTTCTGTGTAATGTAGAAGCAACTTTGTGGATCTGTGGCACAAGGCCTGTTACAGATGAACCTGCATACTGGGTTTTGCCTGGTAATATGACCAAGATACAGCCAGAGGTTGGCCATAAGATAGACTTCTCCTCTTCAGCTGCCCAAAAAAAGGCTCTTGATCAAAATATAAACAGACCATCTGTATTGAAAGGTAAAAGGAGCCGTCCTCAAAAAAGAAAAATCCCACCTGCTACTGTGGAGGAGTTGTCACTGCTATTGGATACTTTGTTGGAACACAGTAAAGCTGTGGGTCGTGGGAATGACACATAATGTTTTATCTAGGGGTCTAGATTTATGCCTGAAGTGCACTGCCATGTAAATAATTTGCATTTACTGAATATGTACTGACTGAGTACCACTGTTCAAAAGTTGAATAATGAAACAAACAAATTTTTGCCTCTTTTTTTAAAATTAAAACCACTTTATAGAACATCACATCAGTTACAATGTAGAATCCATGTCATTTATAGTTTACAAATGACGAAATGTTTACACAAAATCATGACAGTGTTTACATGATATCACCCACTACTAACACTACTTAATTTACTTTATCTTCTGAAAAATTACCCCTATTTAAACAGCACAAGACTTAAGAATATTTAACAGGAGCAAGTTTCATTTTTCCCTGGTTTTACTACCACACTGTTCACCAAACACAGCAAACCTTCACCATCTTATCCAGAAGGGTCACCTCTTCACCCTCACATGGAAGAAGTAATCTGATTGGCATGGTGGTATGTTTGAAGCAGGTCCCTTGTGTAGCGCTGGAACCCAGTCACGATGTGTTTCATCCATTTCATAGGCTTGTTTGCTGCAATAATGCCAAATAATTAGCAACTCTATAAATAGAAGATAGTTCTGCAAAATCACTCAGTAGGATGTTTGTTCTAATTTGCTATGACCTCAGAGGGCATCGAAAATAAAACTAATAGGCTATAAAGAGTGATATGAACATATTTAGAACTTACCGGAATGAAAATGTCTGGAGCACCAACAGATATTTGGAGATGGAAGAGAGCTGGATATCAGCTCGTCTCACAGCTGCTATCCAGGCTAGACGCCTTCGTTTGGTAACATCCGATACACGAGCTGCCTCATGTTGCTTCCAGGTTGGGAAAGAATGAAAAGATAAACCATTTTCAAGCTTATTCTCTTGCCGGTCGTGCGATCGAACATTGCAGCCGACCACACAGCAAGTACGAACCATGGCTGTTGTGTGTGCCTTCGCTCCTTTTTCGCTTGCGCTTTGTTTTGACCCCAAAAATGGTGGATCAGGCCAAAATCCTTTCCACGCCCACCCCCGTGACATCATGCTCTATCCGTCTTTGGGGGGAAACTCCCACTGGGTTTAAATCTGGGACTCTCCACCATTTGACCCTTAGAACTGAAGAAGCTTCTCGGATGAAACGTCTTCAAGCAACTTAAAGAAGTCCAGACGGTTTTCTTTCCAAGCTCCTTAGACAACTGTGAGTATCTTGCTAGGTGTTGTAATACATACGTTCCCTTCTTTAATCTAAGTAACAGTCTGTAATATTGAAAAACTGTCATTAAAGCAGGGGAATTGTGTATGTTGACAGCTATCTCCTCATGCACAAGTATGAAGAAGAATAGCAGACATGAGTCTGCACTGTAAAAACTGTGATTCGGGTTAATTAGTATCTATTAGGAAAGTACTAGTAACTATTACTTAGTAAAAACATGTATGTGTCGTTTTAATTAAATCTAAGCAAAATTCAACGTGTTTGAGATGTTCAGTTATTTAAATTTACACACTTTCGTTTGGGGTAAATTAAGCAATGGTTTGTTGAGTAGATTTTAAAAAAATGTATGAGTACCTAGAAAAATTAGGAAATCTAATAGATTCAACTGATGAAAGCATTTTCATTTTAATCATTGTACACTTCCGCCCATAATCCTTTGTGCCACGTGGAGGACACACACGCTTCATGAGCGGACGATCTCCATTTTGTCAGAGGTAAGACTTCTTAATTTGTTCGGATATAGGACACGGTTTAAACAATAACGTATATCAGTTTTGAGTAAAGGTTTTAAACAGTATGATATGTCAAAATTAGATTAAAAATGATCACTGTAATGATAGTGTCGTATTTTTACACAAATGGCAGTTAGTGGACTGCTAGCACAAGGTCACTTTCCAAGCCTTCACGACTGTGTTACTGAACAGCTTTAACTAACCACATGTTTTACCGTATTAAAAAATATATCAACGATAAATTCCGATGAGTTTTAACGTCTTTCATCCGGTTTTAAAAGTTCATGAAAAGTTCTGTGCTCAGTGGTAAGCGATTTAGTTAAAATCATTTGTGCCGGATTTTGTCAGCCACAGTCAGTTTTGCGAAGCTTTTGTCTTGACGCAGTGGTTTTCAGTTGTGGTTAATGAAGCTTAAGTGGCTCAGTCCAACGACATAACTGTTTTTTTCGCGTCATGCTGTCGGAGCCCCGTGACTTTATGGCGTTATTTTTGTGCCACTATTCTGAGCGCACGTAAAAGAAATTGCAGGTGTAAGTGTTGCATTTCGAGGAGAAATTTATTTTGAGCGAAGAAAAGCTAAATTTGAGTGAACAAAATTCATTGCTGCGTGCAAAAAATGTATTTCAGTGTTTGCTATTATCCACACACACACATAGCAGCCCCGTTTGCTCAGTTTTTGCATTTGCACTTACTCGCAACGGTCCTCCTGAGGACCCGGCCTTCGTGGTCTACGTGGTCCAGGTCCTCAGAAGGTCGGGTAGGCCGGAAGTAAACGGCTGTGAAATTGGACGGTCTAGCCTTCTGATTAGCGTCACCGCTGTATCGGTGGAGTTTAATAAATTCGGCCGTCTGCTCCTTGCTATGTAAAATATAACAAGACACTGGCATAAATTTTCGACCGTCTCATACTCCTGTTTAATCAGTTTTCTGTTTGACGCTTAGTCACCTGTGTAAAAACCAAGGAGGAAAATAAAGTTTTATTTTATCTAATCGAATCTAATAACTTTAATCTCAGCCAAACCGATTTACTCAGGAACAAACAAAACACAGAAAAAAGCCTAACAATAACATTTTTAGGTTGTCTAAGTGACTTATATATTACGTTTAACCCGAGTAGCGAAAGTCCGCGGTGATCTGAAAATGATGTGCCGGGAGTTGTGCCATTCTCGGCAGCTTCAGGGACCCTCGAGCTCCTGGCTAGCTATCGAGCTGTAGCAAACGTCTCCGAAAACGTCGAAGCACTTTTGCAAATATGCGATATCTTGATAAACCGAGCAGATATTTGATGTTTACACAGCTACTTTCTCGCCTGAAAATATGTTAAAAGTTTATTTTGTGACCCAGAAACATTAGTAAGAGTATCTCTCCAAAAGTTGAATCTGTTCATCTGGACGTAGCGTTTTGTGGGAGAAACGTTTCGTCACTCATCCAATGTGGGAGAAACGTTTCGTCACTCATCCAATGAGTGACGAAACGTTTCTCCCACAAAACGCTACGTCCAGATGAACAGATTCAACTTTTGGAGATTTACTTTCCTGGATGATTGAGAATGCATCAAGACGTTAGTAAGAGTAATTTTAAAAACTTAGTAGCGGCCGCCATTGTTGGAAACTGGAGTTTGGCTGGGCCGCGCTATGAATTCTGGGATATGGTGGGCCACGAAGGATACACCCGACCCATCCTTCAAATTCGGGGAAAAGGAGGACGCATTTGTCGGCTGCATTTGGAGGAGTCTACGAATTTGGACAGCCTTCGTCGCGACGCTGTGACGTAATCGGCCTACAAATGCGGCCTCAGGAGGATGCAGTCCATGAATTTGGCTTGCGCTCTCAACATTTCTGCCCCTGCGCGTTCAACTATTTCTGTACACCGTTATTTTAGTGCCACAAAACCAGCCAATCACAGACTTGGATGCAAAATAAAATCTGATTGGATGTTTTGGTCTCCAATCAGCTCGAAATGACGAAATGCAATATCCCAGAATCAATTTCGTCCAAAACTCAAAGGAGGCAGTGGCGGGGGAACACAGAGTGGCGGAGTTTAAAATATTACTCTTTCTGGGTCGCAAAATAAACTTTTAAGTAGAGCTGGGCGATAAAACGATAACGATATGTATTGCGAAATAACTTTTTCTCGATAGAAAAATTAAACTATTGCGATAGGCCTCGTCTCTCTTGTCCTCTTAAAAAAAGAAAAGAAAAAAAGAACAGCCAATCCGAATTAAGCAGCGCAGAGCCGAACCAATCACAGCCGCAGCGTCACGTCACGTGACTTGTTACGTACAGCACAAGTGCCAAGGCGCACGTGTATTTGTTTTTGCAGCCATGCAGCCCGGGTAATGAAGGAAATTAGTTTGCCGACTAGAGAAAAATCAACCGAGAGCGTGAGCGAAGGTTACCGAAGAAAAAACCGATGATGGTTCCAATGCCGGAGAGCTTGTCGAAAGGAAGGGCCATAGAAGTTCCGTAGTGTGAAGGTATTTCGGCTATTTCAAGTCTGACAAAAAACAGAGTAGCGCGCACTGTAAATTGTGCCGAAAGCAAGTCTGGAAATACAATAAAGCGGTGCATGCTCAATCTCTGACTGAAAGCGCTAATTCGTCATTCGGCTTTTGTCAGACTAAAGTAACTGTTAAAACTGTTTGAAAAGCTAAGCTATACAACAAGGAGAGATTGAGAATTTCCTTTTAGTTCTCAGTTTATTTGAAATTGACAAAAGTTAGTCAATTTTGTCTGTTCTTCTGTAAAACAAACTAAGATTTATTTTTAGAATTAAAATTTTGTTTCTAAGTGGAATTGACAATTTAGTGGTCTGTTTTGTTTGTTCTATTTTGAAACTTAAACGCTTTAGCGGCTGCCTTTTGTGTAGTTTGCAATATTTGCCTTTATTTATCTGAAACTGAAGTCTCATGTTCCTTAAGTACATCTGCCCTGTTGAACTTATTATGGGAAATAAATATTTAAATCAAAACAAGCTGCAGATTATTTCACATTTTACTCTTGAGCAACGGCACATTTAAATCTTACAAATCTAGTTATTTGGCCTATATCGTGATCTATATCGTTATCGCCTGAAATGAAAAAAACATATCGTGATATGAAAAAATCTTATATCGCCCAGCTCTACTTTTAAGATATTTTAGTGCAAGAATGGTGCTGTGTAAACTTCAAATATCTGCTCGATTTATCAAGACTTCACATATTTGCATAAGTGCTCTAACGTTTTGTGTTCGTTTAGAGGCGTTAAGCCAGTGTCAGTGAGTTTATATTTACTGTTAAGAGTAAATATCTCACCAGAAAATTTGTAGAATCATTATTACAAAATAACAGTAAACATCCTTATATGTTTTGAAATGTGTTAATCTATTGGAATGACTGCATATCAAGTGCTCACATTTGCAATTTTGAAAAAAGGTGGAAGAATTATCTTAAACATCTTTAGTCAGAGATTTTATTACTTTACCTATCACTGTATAACAAATCTGTGATCTAGACATCTAGACTTATATATATATATGGGGGGGGGAGTTATTTCATGTTGTGATCTGTCACCAAATTGCTACAGAAACCAGGGCTTATCCCCTTTTTAATCTAATAAAGAGTTTCCTTGTATTATATATGTACCTCACCTTTAAAATTTTAGCATTAATTTAAATATGTCTTTAACAATCTGCGTGTGTTTGTGTAATTTTTTTTTATTTTGGAGACTGCTATTAATGATAATGTTGCTTTCCTTTCAGGTATTGGAAGATCCCTCAACTTAAATCCAGCTGATCGGTATGTAGACTGTGCATTATAAAGTAAGTTGTGATACCATGTTGTATTAAATTAAACTAATGGTTTTGAAATTGAAGCAGCAGAAAATTACCAAGTTGACCCCACTTAATCTAACTTATTTGTTTTTGTAAAAATAATAAGTAGAAAATAATTGCTTATTATTTGTAGGATTTTTTCTTCTTCTCTATAATCTCAACATCAAATGTGTATAGATACCCATGCTCTTACATTTGTCATGAAAAACTATTTAGATTCTTAGATATTTATTTTCCCATCACTTTAGGACCCGGCAAATGGGATGGCAGTGTAAGATATGCAAATCCTTTTCTACTACAAAGGGGAATTTACTACGTCATTACAGATTACAACACGCAACATTTGGTCGTGGACAGCACCAGCCATGTCTGTATGGCAGTTGTCCTTGCACATTTAAAACGCAAGGAGCCCTTCGCACACATTTGTCCAGATACCATGCTGCTGAAGAGAGTCCAAGGCCTGGAGTGATCACTGCATTTAAGTGTTTGGCTTGCACTGCTTTTTGCTCTACTCAGAAGGACTATTTTCAGCATATAGGAAATCACTTGAAGAGACACGAAACTGTATTTTGCGTTTTTAATGGATGTGACTTTCGCACAAATATATACAATACATTTCTAAAGCACAAAGGCAGGAGACATACATCTTGTTCCTTAACTGATTTTAAGAAAGAAGTCTTGGAAAGTCATCCTAGTCAGAACACTGACCATTCTGATGTCCCTGAACTCAACAATGATGAATGCTCTAGTGATGTTGATCCAGAGTGCATCTTGTTCTGTTCTTCAAGGACTTGGGTTACTTCTACTCAAGTTAGAAAGCACTTATAATGTTTCAGTGAGGTGCATTGATGCTTTGGTTGAAGATCTTTTCTATATTTCTTCTTCAGCATCTGTGGAGGCGGTTAAAAATATAATTGATTCAGCACTGAAATCTAACAAATGCACAGTTGACCACACTATTATAAAGGACTTGGCTGAACAGTTGTGCAGCTCTCATCCCGTTAGCAGAGCTCTTGGAGCAGGCGGGCCACTTGGTTCAGCTTTTAAGAGAAATAAGTATTTTAAGAAGCATTTCCAGTTTGTGGATCCTATTGAATATATTCTTGATGCTGAGCAAAAAAAGAGCTTTCAATATGTACCAGTTCTAAAGACTTTGCAAGTAGTACTAAAGAACAAAGATATTGCAGTGGAAGCCTTTTCGAGGTGCACAAGTAGCACTGGGCATTTTAAGTCCATTTTTGATGGTACGTGTTTTAAGGACAATGACTTTTATGCTGTAGAAGAAACAAGACTCTCTATAATAATTTATGTTGATGAATTTGAGGTGTGTAACCCATTAGGAACCTCTTGGAAAAAACATAAAATAACTGCAGTTTATTGGGTTTTGGCCAATTTGCCATTGAGATTACAGTCTGCTTTAACATCAATACAACTAGCTTTACTTTGTAAATCTGTTGATGTGAAACAGTTTGAATACAAAGTAGTATTGGATCCACTTTTGAAAGATCTTGTCACTCTTGAACAGGAGGGGGTTTTTATTTCATGTTTAGGGAGAAATATTAAAGGCACCCTACACTGTGTTGTAGCCGATAACCTTGGTGCTCATGCAATTAGTGGACTTGTTGAAAGTTTTAATGGGCCATATGTTTGTAGATTCTGCCTTGGACATTCTTCAGAGTACCAGACATATGAAGTACGGTCTGGGGTCTTCCCACTTCGAAAAAAGGATGACTATGTTTTACATGTACAAGCTGTCAAAGAAAATCCAAATTTAGTGCCTCATTTTGGCTTAAAGCGGTCATGTCCATTAACTGATCAACTTAATCATTTTCACTTTGTGTCTGGATACCCACCAGATGTCCTTCATGACCTTTTTGAGGGAATAGTGCCAAGAGAGTTAGCATTGTGTTTTCAAGTTTTTTTGAAGAAGCACTACTTCAGTTTGACTGAACTGAATAATATAATCACATGTTTTCCATATAAGGGCTCAGACAAATTGAACAGTCCCCAAGCAATCCCTCCAAATTTTGCTAGTCGCAAAACTATAGGAGGAAATGCTCATGAAAACTGGGCCCTAATACGTTTGTTGCCTCTCCTTGTTGGTTTACGTGTACCTGAAGGTGATCCTGTTTGGCAACTTCTTCTGACTTTGAAGGACATTGTTGAGTTAGTGGTTGTCCCTGTTCACACAACACAAAGCATTGCCTACCTTGAATTTAAAATATCTGAACATCGTGTCAGATATTTGGAAGTTTTTCCTGATCAAAGGCTGACACCAAAACACCATTTTTTGGAGCATTACCCTGCGTTAATAGAAAAATATGGGCCATTGGTTGGAGTATGGACAATGCGCTTTGAGGTGAAACACAGATTTTTTAAGCAAGTTGTGAGACACACTAACAATTTCAAAAATGTGTTGCTGACCCTTTCTACAAGACATCAAATGATGATGGCATACCACATGCAATCAAAAGAGGTGAAACCTGCCCTGCTTGTCACAAAAATATCCAGAATGCCTGTAGATGTGCTGCATCCAGACATACAGGCAGATTTAAGAGCAAGATCACCATCTCTGACTTGTGTGCAGCTTGCCACCACTGTCACCTACAGTGGAACAAGATACACTGCTGGGATGATCCTGTCTAATGGTTCAACATGTGGACTACCAGACTTTGCTGAGATAATACAGATAGTCGTTTTGGACAATTGTGTATATTTCATTGTGAAGTTACTGGCTGCATGGTATGTAGAACATCTGAGATCTTTTCAACTGGAGGACACTGGCAAGATCAGTCTTTTGGAGCAGCAGAAACTTGGTGACATGTGGCCCTTGGCTTCATACAATGTGGGAAGAAAATGCTTGGTAACCCTGAAACGTTACATCTACGCTGAATAATAGGTAAAAAAAAAAAAAACGACAACAACAAAAACTCGATAACATGTACATCTCCCAAGTATTTGTTTGTTGCAACATTTGGTGTGTTGAAGTGTGCTTTTTGTTTTATAGTTTTATATCTCAACTATTGTATGAATGCAAAGTAATAGCTAATTTTATTTAATTGAAGGGAAATTTAACTCTGCCCATTTACATTTTATTCTAGGTTGAACGAGATGGAGGCAAAGCTTCGTGTAATTATTGATGACCAAATCGAGAAGTTGGTTCTTCCATCAGGGATCCCACCAACAGTGGAGGAGCTGCAGAGTGTTGTGAAGGATACCTTTGAGATTTCAAATGACTTCAGTCTTCAGTATTTTGACCCAGAATTTCAGGACTACTTCACTCTTCACAGAGCTGACCAGATAAAAGACAAATACACTGTGAAGGTTGTTGGCATCACCCCGGTCATCCTAAGCTTGACTCCGGCTGATGACAGTTTTGGGAGCCCCTCTGGTCAACTGTCAACTGACTATGACTCCTCATATGCTGAGTCAGTTGTATCCAGCACAGACTCTGCTGCAACCACATCTTCTCAGGACACCATTATTCTCAAAAGGCAGAAGACCACAGAACGTTGTGAGCCCTGTCCGAAGCAGTTTCCCATTCCACAGTTTGCATATGAAACTGAGATGTACCTGGAAAGAGCCACTGAGGAGTATAAAAAGAATGGAAATCTTCTGCCCACCTCCAAAGTAAAGACTGACATTCTCGAGAAGTTGGCTGAAACTATATTTACATTTACGGCCTATCCTTCTAGTGCACAGGTTAGTTATGTTGCTGAGGCACTTGTGAAAAAATACCCTTGTCTCAAGGAACCTGGCTCTTTCTCAGGTTATTATGGTTGGCAACAAAGCATCAAATACAAGATGGCCAATTATCGTACAAAACTTAGAGGGTTTGGTGTTCCTGAGTTGACATGCAATGCCATGAAACACAAGAGTCCAGGTGACCAGAAGTCTGCAAATAAAGTGAAAAAGCCTCGGAAAGCAGAGGTAAATTACCTTCCGCCATATCCAGCAGGTGAAGATGAGGACAGTCAAGAAGAAGAGAGAATTCAGTTGCTTACTGAAGTCAAGAAAAGAGACAACAACAAAGTGATAAAAGAAAAAATGGCAAAAACATTTGCACATAGATGACATGAAATCGTCAACTTGTCCCCCAGCATTGAGGACATCAAAGTCAGATGGCCAGCTTTATTTGAGGCATCTCATGTGAGTTCCAAATTCATTTTGGGTAGGCTTCTGTTTTGATTTTTATGTAATGTTTCAAGTTTCAAATAATTTGAGGCTGTATCATGTTTTATTTGTCATTCAGCTGCAGGATGAGTTCTACAGGATCACCCTGGTAAACCTTGAACCCAAATTCATGTCCATGCTGGATGAATACACTCCCAAACTGTTGGCCCTTTTCCATTCCAAGGGGGGAGCCATGGGATTGAAGTTGCAGGCTATCATAGCCAAGGTATTTTCAACAGACATTTCAGCTTGGAATTTTATTTAAAGAATTTTGTTGTCAAATTTCAAGACTCATTTGCATGGTGCATAGCTCAACTAACTTTTTTGCATGTTTTTGTCAGTGCAAGAGGACGTCAGGAAATGTTGGAACACTGATATAATTAACAACACACTTATGGTTTTCATGTTTTAGCTGTATTATAAATACACGTCTGTTCTTAGTAAAAATACACAAGTACTGGTATTGCTGGGTTTTTGTTTTGTCCTAAGAAGGAAAAACTCTTTCTTACCAACAGTAACTAAATTAAATTAAAAACTAAATGACTAAATTAAATTAATTTACTAAAAAGATTCATTTAAAGATTTCAGACACAAAAACTTGGAGATATTAGTCATAAATTTAATTTAGTTAAAAGCTTCAAGGCAAGCACACAGATGCAAATGACTAAAATCATGCAACCTGAAGAATGTCAGCTCGGAATTGTCTTTACCTATATAATGTTGACAATACCCTTGTGTTGACTGTCTGTCAGCATCCACACATGTGCATTAACTTCAGCTAATTATCCCACATAATGTTCTATATTATCATGATTTGATATTTTAACAGTTTATATTAAAACTGACAATTCTCACAGTTTGTCTTAATAAATGGTCACATATATGATGGTAACTTTTGGATTTCTTGTCATTTTCAGTTTGTCTTAATAAATGGTCACATATATGATGGTAACTTTTGGATTTCTTGTCATTTTCAGTCACCAAGCAATCCTAGCAATAACATAACCAGAAATCTGGTCACTCAGTGCTTGATGGTGTACCTTGGGGAGTCCATTGATCAACTGATCAAAGAGTACAGTGTAAGTGTTGAAATAGAAAAATGTTTCTGTTTTTGTTATTCATATGTGTTAGTCAAAGTGGGAAATATTTCATGTGTGCAATTACAGTCAGAAAAAAACATGTTTTTGTTGTTTCAGGATGCTGATGGGGATGGTGTGTCACAAGATCTTTCTGAACAGAGGATGAAAATCTACAAAATCAAGGCTGTTGGATCTGAGGAGGATGACATTGGCATTGTGCTGGAGGGTGTGAGAGTTATGCCTGCTCTGGGTAATTTTCCAAGAGCATGTGCAATGCTTGTTGGATTGACATATGCAGTCGATCTTGCCTATCCCAAAGAGCTAAAATACACCTTGGAAGTATTCCAGAAACTTTTCCTTGAACTGGATTGTGCTAAGCTCTCACCAAAAGTGAACAGCCTCAAGAATAAGTTAATGGCTTAAACAAGGACAAGGGAAGTAAGCTCACTGAAAACTTTTGGTTTGTCTTTGTTAGATGCAGCTATCTTTTCAGACCTGCAATGTGTCAGGCTGTATTTATGTTCTTTATTTTAATGTTTGTTTTTTATTACCTACAAGTTTCGTAGGAATGTTCTGTTTGAAAGGCAACAAATTGGAGGAATCACTAGTGAAGCTTTTCTTTGTTTATAGTGTATGTTACTATAAAACATTAGTTTAAAACAACTTTAAAATTGAACAGAATTGCAGTCCTGTAGCTGTAGAACTGTTACTTCCTCTTACATGTGTCTTAGATTTTCTCAGGTTAAACATCCAAATTGGGATAAAAGGTTGATTTACATTATTGATATACCATGTACATGAGTGATAAACCTTTGTTCTACAGTTATATTGAGTGATTCAATTGTTTTTAAGTTTTTGTTAGTCAATCATAAATAAGTAACAGAGATAAAGGAAACAGAATAAAGAATATTCAGATTTCAGGTTCATGTTGATATAACAGTCTAATCTAATGATTCATTTCTTTTTTACAAAACTGGTTTACATTCATGTAGTTTCTTTATGTTGCTGTTGCTCTGTACACAGTGTGATAGTGTGATAAACTGTTTATCACACTAAAACAAATTTACAGCAGGGGAATGTATTTAGCAGATCAGAAGATTGTTGATAAGAATTCAGTGTATAGAAAAAGAAAAATGTTATATTATAAATTACCGTTTTTATTTTCCACAATAAAACAAATTACTGCTTTGATGTTTTCTTTGTGACATTGATTCATTTTACTCAGAAAATAAGTTAAATTCTTTTTATTTTCTCTTATTATTCAGTCATTATTTATAAGGTTTATTTGGAAAATTATTGAATCCAATTTGAGTTTTACTGAAAAAAAAAAAAAATCATTTCTTTGTAATGGATATTTTAGGAAGTTTTTACTAAACCTTTGCCAGATAGTTAGTAAATTCAAAGTAATTTTTCTCAGAGATTTATTTCATATCAATTATTTTTTTTGTTAAAGTTGGGCAATTTTAACCTTCAGTTTGAGATTTTGTCCCTAAATCCAACACATATTTACAGCTTAATTCTATTAATATCTACTTTTGTTTTCTATTTGAATTTAATTAACATTTTCTCTACATTTTACATAAATCTTTTGAAATTAAAATCTACTTAATTATTTTAAGTGTCACTTTGTTGCCATAGGTTTTTAAGTAACCTCTAGTCACAGTTTTTACAGTGTGGGATGACAATGGCTACATGACTGCAATAATAACCTTCATTCAACCGTTCAAGTCAATGAAAGATTTTGATTACAAGACCTTGTAATCCTTTTTGTGCAGCCCTCCTTCATCCTCTGACTTTGTGTCAGATGCAACCAGCGCGATGACACATTGCTCTTAATTTGGTAAATGGACCGATTCTTGTATAATGCTTTTCTACTCTCCCAGAGCGCTCTATACAACATTCACTGTCTTCCATGCTTTTCAGTACTTACTAAGTACCATCACACACATTCGTACTCCCATGGACGCATCAGAGAGCAACTTGGGGTTAGTATCTTGCCCACACTGTAAAATATAACTTGTTGTTTCAACTTAAAAATATCAGGTACAGGGCTGCCTTAAAATTTTAAGTTAAGTCAAGAAATAGAGTTTGTTCTTATAACACAACCAATTGTTATCTTAATGAAAAATCACATGTTGTCTAAACTTTCGTCTTAGTTTAGTTGACTGAGATTTGTTAGTCAGTTCAACTCCTTTAATTGTCATTTTTACTTGGGAAAACCCTTTCAGCTAAATTAAAATAATCTATTGTTTAAACTCTTGTCCTAGTTCAGTTGACTTGGGTTTTTTAGTTAATTCAAATACTTTAGTAGTTCTTTTAACTTAGGAATCTATTTTAGCTTAACTAACATAATCTGTTAGCTAAGTTGATTTAAGTTTATTAATTAACTGAGCTCCTTAAGGTAGCTGAGTGAACTTGTAAATCAGTTTCATTTTAATTATCAGAGTTGATTGACTGGATGTAAAGAAAAATGTGTATTAAACATCTTAAGTTTTGTTTTTTTGTTTTTTTTTTAGCTTTCTAACATCCATTTCAGCAAAACTACCTGTTAGGTTTATCTTAGATCTCAGGTTTAAATATCTACATTCCTTTAAATTAATTTTCTGTTGTTTACAGAAAAAAAAAATAAAAACCCACAGATTCCATTAAAGTCTATCTGATCATTTCATACAGAAAGTTTGTTTTAAGAACATGACAAGACAATTACTAATGAGCACCCAACATTCACCATTTATTGTTCCATCTTAGTCATCTGAGAAACAGAAAAATCAGTGACGTAGCTCATCAGGCTCACAATCCATCAAAACTCAAAGGCTGCTCCCTGTGAAACAATAAATTTGAACTTGGTCTTGAGCCCAGTTTGGGTGAAGATTAAATTCTGACCAATACTCTAGGAGCAGTAGTGATTCTTGTGAAGTAACAACATAAAGTCTGCATTAATGTAATGTATCAACGGGACACTTGCTATTTTAGAAAAGTTATTCTTTACATTTGCAAAATTTTTAAACTTCATTGTGCTCAGTCACACCTGTTAGCATAAAACTTGAAATATTAAAATAGTACAAAAACTTTGATAAGTGACAGTAAAGATCAGTTTATAACAACTAAGACATCAAACTCTTGTATTTGTCTTCGTTTACAATTGCAACAAATTCCACAGAACCAATATCTCTGAAAATGAGTCCATGCTTCTGAAACATTTGATAATATGAACATTTCAGAAACATCAGTTTGAGTCTGCTCAATTGCAAAACAAAGGAAAAACTACTGACTTGCATGAGATAAGCATCTGCAAAGTCCACCATTATATTGTTGTTCACATAAGTTTCTTAAACCATGAACAAATGAGTAATTGTCTAATCTGGAATGTAAAGTGTAGTCATTTAGTGACATACAAAAGTGAGAATGAGAACTTGCAAGAATAAAAAAACAAACAGTAAAATAAAAACTGTCCTTAACACTAAGGCAATTGTATGCTGTGAGCATACAATTACAGTTCTGCATGGCTTTCTGCAAGAGTCTGTTTCTTAGACCATGCACTAGTGAGATGCACTGCCTTCCACCAATGTTCATTAGGATGTTCTGAATGACTTCAAAGATGTCCTTAAGTTCCTTTGGATAGTCTATGTTGAGGGCAAAAAGAAGGCCCATCAGCATGGAAATGGCACTTGAGACATTCCTCAGATTAGACAGGATTACTGCCGCCTCAAGGACAACCAACACATCGATGATGTCTTCTTCTTTCACCATCGCAATGCCAACTTTCATCCTCTTAGAAAACGTGTCTTCAATACCTGTCGGCTATAAAAGGGTTCAAAGACAAAAAAAAAAAAAAAATTACACAATTACAATTACACAATATCCCTTGTGCTTAAGAATTCATGTCTTTCCAAAGAAGAGCCATACTGATGCTTTGGATGATGGTGATTGGCTTTGGGTAACACTTATTAGTTGTTAAAGTTTTTTCAGAATGAGATATGCACCCCCATGTTACAAATCCATTTCTTGCTTTAAACAAAGACCATGTTCATAAATAACTGAGCATGTCTTCAATTGCAGAATTCAAACAAAATTTTCAATTTAAATGGTAAATGGCCTGTATTTGTATAGCGCTTTACTAGTCCCCTAAGGACTCCAAAGTGCTTTACACATTCAGTCATTGTGTATGAATGTGAGCGTGAATGAATAATGGCATTGTAAAGCGCTTTGGGTGCTTTGAAAAGCGCTATATAAATCCAATCCATTATTATTATTATTATTATTCACACACATGGGTGGATGACTGAATCGTGACTCAAGAGTTGACAGTTCGTCTTATAATTGGAAGGTTGCCGGTTCGAGCCCCGGCTCCGACAGTTTCAGTCGTTGTGTCCTTGGGCAAGACACTTCACCTGTTGCCTACTGGTGGTGGTCAGAGGGCCCGGTGGTGCCAGTGTCCGGCAGCCTCGCCTCTGTCAGTGCGCCCCAGGGCGGCTGTGGCTACAATGTATCTTGCCATCACCAGTGTGTGAATTTAAATCTACTTATGCTAAATATTGGCTGTGCTCTAAACCAAATCTGGCTGAGAATACATGAAATGTGCAAACTGCAGCTACACTACAGGATCAGATTGTGGCTCCATAGACAAGGCTTCTTTAATCAGTTTATTGATTAAAGTTTATTTTTTCCCCCTATATTAACAGCATGAAAAAAGAGCATATAGACATGGCTGAACAGGTTGCATAATTGGCACTGAATATCAACATCCACCTTTACCCAGCTGCCCAATGACTCTCGGCCAGTAACCTTTAATTGCTTACCCAGTCTACACAGTCTCTTTTCCAGGGTCCAGGACATTTCACCAAAGTATTGCCCCCCACAGCTGTAGCAGCCACTGCAGCCCCTTAAATATCCTAATATCTCTGCCATTACAATATACAATGTGAGAAATCAAACGTAAAGCTGAAGTGAACAGTACAGCAGCGAAATGTCAAAGACCCTGGTGAAGACATGAATAAACACAAGACACTAATAATATCAATGCTAGCTTGCCAGTTAGTTTCTCTGAAACCCAGACCAAATCCAGTGTCAAAGATCTTGTAATAATACATTTGGTGAGGAAAAAGTAAACATGTTATCATGTGGCATCTATTGTTTCATAGATGCCACATGTTTCATTTAAAATCCACTGTGGTGCTGTCATTATTAAATTTACTAAAAGAAACAATGCTAACCTTCACAGTCTTGAAAGTGTGTGAGGGATCTTCCTTTAGAAAATGAGGTCCTCTGTCCTCTTCCTTTGTGTAGGGCTCTGGTCAAAGAAGTCAAAAAGAAAACAAAAACACTTTTTAAACAGTGTTTATGAAACATGTAGACAGCTCCAAATTCACAGCTTTTTGATACATAATTCCATCAATATATGATTATCATTGGAGATTTTGAATCAGGCTTATCAGGACATTCAAGTAGAATATGATATCCAACCTACCACCAATATACATAGATTCTGTAAAAGTTACCACACTAAATGTCCAGTTGTGAAATATGATGACAGACTTTACTTATCAGCTTTCTTTCAATGAGTTCATCAGTTGAACTGGATAACCTAAAACTTAAACAAAGGATTATATTTCGCAGTTGAACACTTACATCATCACCGAAGCATCTTATGAGCCTAGTTAGCCCTCCTATGCCGCTCTTGATTTTGTACAGCTCCACGAACCTCTCCATAATGGTCAAGCACAGCAAAAAGGAACCCTTTCAGGTCAACAGATGTAAGACGGGCAAATTCTGCTTCAACCTGAGCAATAGAAGAAGAGGGGTGGAGAGTACAGGCAGAATAAAAAAAAGATTCTTTGAGACCCAAATTTAAGCAAACCGTCATCTGAGGCACATTAGAGAAAACACAAACACACAAAAGCAAACAAACAAAAAGATGCACTTTACCTGCCGTTCAGCAAACAAGGAAGTTCAGAGAACAATAAGCTCTGTCTTGAAATCTTTTAAAGTAGAATGATTGTGAAAATGACTTATGTGATGTAAAACTTTAGTAAACGTGCGATTAAAAGAACACTGAGTATAAGGACAAGTAACAGTTTCCTTATTCCTCAGATGTTTACCTTGATGAGCAATACTGTTTTAGTCCAACTGCCTCATTAAAGTTACACAACAGGCTTTTTACATTAAAGCCAGCAAGTCCATTACATACTCCCTTTTTAGATCTGAAATACTGTGCACATTCTGTGTATATGTAGTGGACAGCAATTTACCCAAAAGAGCGCAAAGTTTGCAAGTCCACCTCATTTAAATGACAAAGTCAGATGTGATCATCTAGACCTGTGAAAATAAATTAATGACAAACCTGCAGTTATGGATGTTATTACAACCACAAGAACATAAACAGTCTGCTCCATTGCTTTTGTTAATGAATCATTTGTTGGTAACACGTCTGAATATTTAGTTTATGCCACCTGCATGTGATCATCAATAGTGCCATATTACTTCTTAAGAAGTACCCTGACACGACAATCTTTATATCATTTGTTCTACAGAACTATTAAGTTACAATATAATCTGTGGTGTTTCCAGTATGACAAAATGCACAAATTGTAACTTACCATTTGACTCCACTGACAAAAATAAATCCCCAGCATCAAGTTTGGCTTCACAGACCTAAAATAAAAATATATGTTATAATTATATTGTTTTCGCCATTTATTCATGTTTGCTAATTTTCTGACATATAAACAATGTTAGTTTTGTTACAATACAGAGAATGCAGTTTAATTAAAAGGTAAATTATGCAAAAAAAAAAAAAAAAAAAACTTCTGCAGTATACCATGCCAAAAATCAGTGTCTCTGATGCCAATTATTTTATCACTACAGCTCTTTTAGTATGGAAACTCACACAATCTAGTCATACTGATCACAAGAGTTCAAAAATAAGTCAAAATAGTGAGCTGTTGTTAAGCATAAAGCATTTCAGGGTAACAAATAACTGCACAATATAATTAAAGCAAAAAATAAGCACACTGGAGGACTATCTGATAAAAACTAATATAATGCTGGTTTGTAGACCATATTTTGTCTCAGTCCTCAGTGCACTCTTGCAGCTTAGCATGCAGCAGTTAATAACAACTTAAGTGATTACATAGGGGTAAACAGATGAAAACAAGCATCGGAGTCCTGCCAAAAAGTTCTTTTTGAACCCAGTCAGTTATTGGAAATATTGCCAAAATGAACTTCCACCAAAATACAACAGCCTGTGAACTTGAAAGAAATTTACAAGTACAGAGACAATATGAAATAAGCTTTATTAATTAGCTGAGTTAGCTTGCTAATATCGCAACAGTGGTTGAGTGCACAACCTTCAAGCTAGCGGCACAATACTTGTGATTTGGTCAGTGCCACATTAAACCCATAAAAAAGGCCATGTGTCAGTTTATTAGGTCAAGTTTGGTCATGACACACAAGCTGGACCTTGTCGGCTAAAGTTACATTAGCTAAAGCAAACATTTCGGTAAAAGAGAAAAACACACATCATGCCATAAATTCAAAACATGTTCCAACTTTTGTAGCTCTCTTTCCTTATAGTTATAACCAATGTTACTCACCTTGAAAGCATATTCCAAAGAAGACGATTAGAAAACGTCCAAGTAAAGTGAGCATGTCGTTAACCGCCAATTCCCTATGATGCACCTCGGTAGCAGTCACGTGAGGCAGTTTTGAATCCTGCTGTGCTCAACTTACCCACAAAGTTCACATAAGTTGCTGATTTAGCTGGACATGAGTTTTCAAGTTAGCTTTTTTTGGTGTAATTGGGACGTTTTTAACTTGTAATTCTATGTTATAACAACAACTTCAGTCATCTATCGTCAAACTGATATAGAATAATATGTTGAAATAACAAACATCTAGAATTACATTTTACAGTGCAAGGATATTTGGCATGCGGACCAAGCGAGCCAGAGATCGAACCACCAACCTTCGAATCAGCTGATGACCTGCTCCGCCTCTTGAGCTACAGCCACCCCAGTTTAAACACAGCTTGGGTTTGGATGTGTCCAAAAAGGATAAACTTTACAAACACTAATTTTTCATCTTTTTTCAGTATGACAGGGAGAAACATTGATACATTGCTACATTGCTGCAGATGGTTACTCCTCTTTCTATACATTTGGCAGCACACATTTCCACAACCCTGCAGTAAATGTTCATGCTCTATAATTACCCCTTTCATTTGCTTCTGTGTGTGTTTTACCATGCTGCTCTGGTTCTTTGTTTATTGCTCACTTTATACTTCCTGTTTCCTTTCAGAGTCTGTTCTAGAAAGCCTTTTTCACTAGAGAAATCAATAATGTCTTGTCCTTACTTTAAAAATTATAAATTCTTTTCTGTTGAGAAAATAAGAAGGCAGGTGAAGTCTTGAATCATCTGCCTGTAACGGGAATGTGTCACATACATTTTCTCTTTTCTTCACTTTATATCCTCTTTAATCTTCATCGTTCCCTGTGCCTTTTCCCTCTTTCATTCCCTGCCTGCCTAATGACTACAATAATGAGGTATTGTCATCAACTTCAACAACAGATGCTCAGAATATTCTGTCTCTAAATTGCTCCCTCTGTCTGTTTCTCGCTTCTTAATCTCCACTTTCTCCTTCTTGCTCATTGTTCTGATTTCTTTTTTCTTATCACTCGAGCCATTCTTCAGCAAACTGAAACCTCATTACTCCCCACAAGCATCTTTTTCAATCTGTCTGCTCTGACTTTCACAAGTTTTTCAAAGTCCATTTGTCTGATTTTTACACTATGAAAAAGTACTGTGCATATAAAAGTCATTGGTCAAAATTATGTAGCATCAGATCACTTTTACAGTTTGGACTGGTTCTGAGTGCCCATAGTTCTAAGACCAAATGCAAATACTCCCAGATTTTAAGCCCTAGTAGGAGTTGTGCCTTAAAAGGGTCATTGACCAACTATTGATCATGTGCCTGATCACATGAGCCAAGGTGTGAAAAAAGGTGTGGGTCATTATCAGCAGAGGTTTCGAGTGAAACCACTGTATCATGTGACCTATTAAGATCAACTGAAACAAAATGTGAGTGGGTGTTGTTAAGGTTCAAAAATTGGAGAAAAGGAGTACGGAGGGCTCACAAGCAAATAACAACTCTGGTCCAGAGGATGTGATCAAAGCGAAGATTTATTGATTACACACGCGCGGCGTTCAAGCTGGGCAAAGTCAGCAATTGAACTGAACTTACAATAATTAGACAAAGGTTTTATAGGGGTAAGACAACAAAGCCCCCTCTTTTGCAAAACAGACAAAGTACAGCTTACGTCAACCCAAACCACAAAATGTTCCGTTAACTTTTTCTAACGTAGTTTAAAGTACACCAAGTCTCATCTCCATCCCGGTGTCGCACCATGTACGCATTCTTATCTCCCAGAACATCAGGTGCGCTTCCTGTAAGCATATGACAATATGCCGGCACAGTTTGCAATTGCAGCAAAAATACATCTTAACTTTTTACCTACTCAAGTAAATCTACTATGGTGTGTACGTGTGTGTGTGAGTGTGTGGATGTCTGCTGTGTATGCTATGTATGTGTCATGACCTCTCCTGCACCCCAGCTCACCTCACACCTCTCGTCCTAGCCAGACATAAGGCCTGAGCTCATACACAGCTGAACTATGAGTGACTTCTAGACTAAATGTCACACTCAGATGATGCTACTCAAACCATGAAGGAAACTTACTTAAAACGAACCTAAATGAACCTTAAAACTTACTTAAAAGGATATAAGTGATAAATGATAAAACTTAAATCTTAGCTCTAAAGGATATAAGTAATAAAAGATAAAAATAACTCCAGGCATATGTCATGTAAGCAGGTGTGTTGCAATTCCTTTCAGAGCTCCTGTCCTCCTCACCTTGTATTGGCTGATCATAACGCCTGCCAAGAGTTTCTGACCCTCACTTGACCAGGAGCCACAGCTCTTTAATATGCTCAAATGCAATCATGTATAAAAGATAAAAATCATTTTCATAACACAGGTTTTTCCTTCTCAGATCTGCCAATATGTTTGCTCGCCTCTATTACAGTTTACTCATTGAAAATTACACTGATCAGCATACTATGTGGAAGTTACAGATTACATAATGGCAAAAGCATTCTGTCAGACCCCTCAGTGTTAAGGCGTCTGGGAAGGATCTCACAACTGGATTATAAATGGCAGAAATTTGGTGTGGTAAGCCCCGCCCTCTGTTCAAAGATGGTCGTTCACAGTGGACATAGACACTTCTTTCACTCCTCTTTCAAATCATCTGTCTTCTCTGTCCAAAATCCTCAGAGAGTGACCTTTGACCTTTAGATGCAGCTGTAGAGATGAGGCTTGCGGTGACTCCTCTATGTTGTGCCATGCATTTATGATGTGGCTGTTTGGTTTCTCCAGTGTAGAGGTCAGAGCACTCCTCACTGTACAGGATACACTACATTATTTAGTTTGTGTTTGGGACTTCTGTCTTTAGGATGAACCAGTTTGTGTGTGTGAGTGTGTGGCTGGGTCTGAAGTACACTGGGATGTTTGGAGAAGACTCTCCTGAGTTTCTCTGATAAACCTGCTACATGTACTGGATGATTGAAAACCTACAGAGATATTTAGGGTCATGTCTGTCAGACACAAAATGGATGCACATGGACATCCCATCACACCCACTCCACTCCACACCACTGAGGCAGCAGACCTTCTCTCTTAGACTGATTCAACCTCGCTGCCACAAAGAACACATGAGGAAAGCATTCCTGCCATTCTCAGTAAAACTGTACAACTCTGCTTTCTGCGACAGGCACAAGATCCCACACAGATTTCTATTAGACCTCCATAAAGACATTTTTCCTAAAACAACAAACAAAACAAAACATTTTATTAATGCCATGTGCACAATTCATACACAATGTCAGTCTTGTTTTTACTGTTTTTGTCCAACTTAATTATTACTTTTGTTATGATCCAATGTTGTGTTTGCTTTATGAGTTACTCCTCCCACCAGAGGATGGCTGTGGGTTTCTTCCACTTTTTTCTCTTAGGAGGTGGACACCTGGGCGTGCCTGCTGAGTAGCTGGGTGGAGTCTCTGCCTATCCTCGGATTGGATAATTGGTCGATCACCTCCAGTATTTAGCCACCAGATGACAGCCACCTGGCCCCCTCTCTCCTAACCTCCACCATCCAACAAAGAACCTGTGTGTTGATTCGTTGCAGTGTAGAGTTTCTTTGACAAAGTGATTTGCAAGTATAACCTCGTGTGTGTGTGTGTGTGTGTGTGTCTGGCGTTATTATGTCAATTTTGTAAATAGCTGTAAATAGATTTGTCAAGTAGCAATCGTGTATTTTGTTCACCTTGTATATATCCTTCACTGCAGCAGCCTAGTAGGCGTGAGAAGCCATTTTTGTTGATTACGTTTTCTCCAGTTTTTCATTTAGGAAGTTAGGTAAGTAAATTGTCTTTTGTTTGGTTTTCATTTTGTGTAGGAAAGCGTAGGGACCATTAGGGAGTTTTGTTTGTTATTTTTGGCACTGCTCACTGCTGAAGCAAATAAATGGCTGCTTAGCACTTTAAAAAGATATTATTGTTTGTGTTCTTGCTTGGGTGGTGTGTGAGTGGGCCAACTTCTTGTTGCGTTCGATACTCGCCTAGGCTAAGAACGTAACATTAATTGGGGGTTCGTCCATCCTTTATTTTTTCGTCGGGTTGACTTGGAGTGTGGGCTCTTTTGTTCTTTATTCGTTGCTGTTGTCGCAGGTGGGTTACCTGTGTTCTTGGTTAGCTCTGCTTTTGTGGTTGGCAGTTTTTTCTTGTGTGGGAGGGTGTGTGTTAGTATGGAATTTAAATTGGAGGATTTCACTTTAGGCCCAACTGAAGAAAAGTTGGACAGATGTAAAAAGGATGACCTCATTCTTATTGCCAATTTCTTTGATGTGACTGTGCCATTGAATGCAAAGAGCTCCTGTGTATTAAACTGCATAAAAGGGGGTTGTTTGGTGAGCCAGGTCCTGCAGAGGGCGTTGAGCTGGGTGTTGTTGCTGGTATTCCTGCCCCACTGAAAAATCTCCGTCCCCAACCTGGCCCTTCTGCGGAATAGCTGCAGTTAACGCTGCGCATAAAGGAGGTGGAGTTAAAAAAAGCAGCAGTTGGAGGTGGATGCCATGCACTTAAGGGTGAGGGCTCTGGAGATGGAGAGGGGAACCTCTGTATCTGCCAGTCCTCCTACACCTCAGTCAACTCCGCAGTCACCATCCCCCGCAGTCACCATCCCCTTCTTTTTTCATCACAGTTTTTGCACTCTCTGCATCTGTGGCACTAGTATTTATCTGACCATGTAATTACCAAAATAATCATTTGTTATGAGCAACAAATAAAGGGAGATGTATGTAACAGGGTTTTATGAGATCAGAAACAAAAGAAAATAATGGTGAAACATTTAAAGCTTCCATGAAGCAAAACTATTTAGTAATAATACAGTAATAACTAGAAAAATTTGCATTTGCAAATGCTGTGTGGATGCTTTAAGGCTGAAGCTGTCTGCTGAAAAAGCTGAAAAGTTGCAGAAATTGTAAAAACTTTGCAGAAGCAAAGGAACTTTGCTAAAATGTAGTAACTTAGCAGAACTGCAATGTCTTAGAGGAAACATAATACTTGGCAGAAATGCAATAGCATAGCAGAACTTAGCAGAAATATTGTAACTTAGCAGAAACATGATAAATACAAGAATTTAGGAAATTCTTTAGAAAAATATAGAAGAAATAGTATAAGATAACAGAAAGAATATATTTAGCCAAAAATACTTAAACATTACAGAAACACTATGATTTAGAAAAATAGTACAGCATAGCAGAAATACTGTGATTTACCAGAGACACTGTGATGAACTATGAATATTGTAATTTTAAATTAATACTATGTTTTAGCACAAATACTATAATTTGACAGAAATACAATCATTTCTCAGAAATACTATGTTTCAGCACAAATACTCTGGTTTAGCACAAATATTATAACATAGCAGAAATACAATTATATAGCAGAAATGCTATATTTAGAAAAATACATATAATATAGTAGAAATACTACGATTTAGCAGAAATACTACAATATAGCATAATAACAATGATTTAGAACAAATACTATGATTGAGCAGAATAGTAATAACATAAGTGAAAATACTGGAAAAGTAAAATGACAAGCTGAAAAAAAAACAGAACATGGTTAAGCTCTCTCAAAACTAATTATTGTTCAACTGTGGAAAAAAAGAAGAAATAGAAATGAATAAATACAGAAATGTACAGAGAGAGACGCACACACAGGGCCTATGGCAGTCAACCAGTCTGAATATATTATATTTTTATCCAACAATGAGATGTTGCCCTAAAGAGGGTCTCTCTCTCTCTCTCTCACACACACACACACACACACACACACACACACACCCCAGCAGCAGCAGCAGCAGCAAGTGAACAGGCGCTGTTAACAGCATGTTTCTAGGTCAGTCAAACAGCTGTGAGCTTCTCAATTTGAATCCACCAATCAGAGAGGCTGTGTGCTTTTTCCCGCCAAAACTGGTGCACCAAGTGCAGGTTTTTACAGCACAGAGAGAGACAGGATTTTTGCAGTCTATTTCTCATAGTGAGGACTCCCCTCAAACAAACAGCCATAAATTCCTAACCGTAGGGGCTAAAACGGTCATTCTTAGACCGTTTTGTTCAGATGACATGGGAGAATCTTGAAATGTTGACCATTTAAAATAAAGATATGAAATATTATATCTATGACATAGATGATTAGTTATCTAAGAAGCCATGAAGGCCCCAATAGGGAAATTTGAATGTGTCAGCCCTGAGGTATGATTGGCTGGCTGGGAAGTCATGAGGGCCCCAATATGCAAATTTGAATGTGTCAGGCCTCAGATATGATTGGCTGGTTGGGAAGTCGTGCATGCCCTGATATGTAAATTTGAATATTACACTCCTCACAGAGGATTGACTCCCTGGGGACCTGGCAGAAATATATAGAAATACTATGATTACCCAGAAATACTACATTTAGTAGAAATACTATAAAAAGTAGAAATACTGTACTATGATTTGGTAGAAAAACTATAATTAATCAAAAATACTATATTTGGTAGCAGAAATACTATATTTTGCACAAATCTTATAAAATAGCAGAAATAGTATGATTTAGCGGAAATGCTGTATTTAGCACAAATCTTATAAAATAGCAGAAAGTGTATGATTTAGCAGAAATGCTGTATTTTGCACAAATACTGAAAAGCAGCAGAAATGCTATGACTTAGCACAATAGTAATAACTTAAATAGAAAAATTGGAAAAGCTAAATGGACAGCTGAAAAAATGCTGAACATGCTAAGGGTCCCTCAAATGTAATTGTTCAATGAAAGAAAATCATCAAAAAAAAGTATAACAGTCACACAATCACAAATATGGACACATATGGAAACACACATGCACAGAGATACACACACAGGACCAAATTCAGTCAACCAGTCTAAATATATTGAATTTAAATCATACAATAAGATGCTCCCATAAAAACTCTCTCTTGCCCTCTCTTTCTCTCTCTGTCACACACACACACGCACACGCACACACACACACACAGGGAGAGAAAAGCAAGTTTCTAGGTCAGTCAAGCAGCCTGGGAGCTGCTAAATTTGAATCCACCAATCAGAGAGGCTGTGTACTTTTTCCCGCCAAAACAGGTGCACCTGTTTTTACACACGTAGCACAGAGACAGGATTTCTTCAGTCTATTTCTCATAGTGAGGACTCCCCTCAAACAAATGGCTATAATTTCCTAACCATAGGCTCTAGAACAGTCATTCTTACACCGTTTTGTTCAGAGGAGATGGGGGAATCTTAAAGTGTTGATAAGTTATCATTAAAATATGAATTATTAAAGATATTTGACTTGTAATGCACTATAACTGAGTAGAGGCGAAGCAAAAACTGCTTTGACTTGCGCTCAAACAACGCTTTGTAACTCTAAATCTATATGGAGTATCGATATCATTCTTTCACCGTAAGACACAGCAGGCTTTGGTGAACAGTCATGGAAATTTTCAGGTCTCAGGTCTAACATTCTTTTGTTCAGAAGAGATGGGGGAATCGTCAAGTGTTGTCTTTTTAAAAAAAGAAAATGAATAATTATAGAGATATGAGATAGATGATTGGTTGTCTTAGAAGCGATGAATGCCCCAATATGCAAATTTGAATGTGCCAGCCCTCAGATATGATTGGTTGTCTTAGAAGCCATGAATGCCCCAATATGCAAATTTGAATGTGTCAGCCCTCAGATATGATTGGCTGGTTGGGAAGTCGTGCAGGTCCTGATATGTAAATTTGAATATTACAGTCCTTACAGAGGATTGACTCCCTGGGGACCTGGCAGAAATATATAGAAATACTATGATTACCCAGAAATACTGCATTTAGTTGAAATACTATGTTTTAGCACAAATACTACAAAATGGAAGAAGTACTATAATTAAGCAGAAATACTATATTAAGTACAAATCCTATAAAATAGCAGAAATAGTATGATTTAGCAGAAATGCTGAAAAGCAGCAGAAATGCTATGACTTAGCACAATAGTAATAACTTAAATAGAAAAATTGGAAAAGCAATATGGACAGCTGAAAAAATGCTGAACATGCTAAGGGTCCCTCAAATGTAATTTTTAAATGAAATAAAATCAGCAAAAAAAGTATAACAGTCACACAATCACAAATATGGACACATATGGAAACACACATGCACAGAGAGACACACACAGGATCAAATTCAGTCAACCAGTCTAAATATATTGAATTTAAATCATACAATAAGATGTTCCCATAAAAAGGCTCTCTCTCTCTCTCTCTCTGTCACACACACACACACACACACACACACACACACACACACACACACACTAGCAGCAACAGCAGCCAAAAAGCCTGGGAGCTGCTAAATTTGAATCCACCAATCAGAGAGGCTGTGTACTTTTTCCCGCCAAAACAGGTGCACCTGTTTTTACACAAACAAATGGCTATAATTTCCTAACCGTAGGGGCTAGAACAGTCATTCTTACACCGTTTTGTTCAGAAGAGATGGGGGAATCTTAAATTATTAACAATTTATCATTAAAATATGAATTATTGAAGTTATTTGACTTCTAATGCACCATAACTTATTAGAGGCGAAGCAAAAACTGCCTTGACTTGCCCTCAAACAACGCTTTCTAACTCTAAATCTATTTGGAGTATCGATATCATTCTTTCACCGTAAGAGACAGCAGGCGTTGGTGAACAGTCATGGAAATTTTCAGGTCTGTGTGGAAATCCATGAAAAAGATATGACGAGAGAAAAAAGTCCCTCATTTCCAGAGTTTGAAATCTGAAGAAATCTGAGCGAGGGACAAATTTCCTACCCTCCTCAAACAAACCCAATTCATGGCCAAATGGTAATAGGTGAGAAAGAAATTCTTGAATTGTGAGCGTCAGGAGTGTCTGAAGATATATTGGCACAAGCCTCATGTCTTAACTTCGCTTCGTTCGGGAGATATGACGATTCGAACATGCCTCTCATTAGAGAAATCAAGCGGCGATTTTGAACAAACTCTCCATTGACTTTCTATGGGGAGTTTTAAGACTTTGTGTTGGTCTGAGGAGATTTGCCAAAATTCTATAAATCCCACAACAATGATAGTGCCATTTTCTGAAAGCCAGCAAAAATACCTACGTTTTGATGTATAATTTATGTGGGTTGAGTGAAGATGGAGCGAGTAGCAAGAAGTTGTTCGGACATGAAGAGAAGACTGCGAAACTTACAGTGGCTCACTGAAAGCCAAGTGCATAGCAACCATAACAACGCATGTATTTTGTGAAAAATCACAATTTTGCAACTGAAAAGTTAAAAAGGGATAAGATGAAAATGGTAACAGATATGAAAAAGCTGAATCATACATGAATAGCCTAATAATTTGTGAACATTTTAAAGTTTGAATGGTTGTTCTAGGTGAAAGTATGAGGAAGTAGTTAAGTTTCAAAAACAAGCAAGTTTTAGCAGAATTTTGGAAGTTTTCCATTCATTTCAATGGGACAAAAAATTGCATAAAAAGCTTAATATTTTAAAAAGTATAATAGTAATAAATACCAAAAGTCATAGCCGGAATTAGCAGAAAGAGCAGAATAGTTTAAAATTTTAACGGTGAAAATCGGACAAAAATTGTGGAAGTAGTTAAGGTGCAAAAAACGTACGGAAGCAACTTGAAGAATAAAGAATAAAGAATAAAGAGAAACAGGAACTCAATAGTGTGGATGCCTTAAAGCATCCACACAATAAAGAATAAAGAGAAACAGGAACTCAATAGTGTGGATGCCTTAAAGCATCCACACAATTTATAATATATTCATTTGCTATTAATGGTAATACATGTACAATTAATGGAGTACAACGCCAGATCAAAGGCAATAAGCAGCTTATAATGATGTAATCCAGATCTCACAACTGGATTATAGATGGCAAAAATTTGGTGTGGTAAGCCCCGCCCTCTGTTCAAAGATGGTGGTTCACAGTGGACATAGACACTTCTTTCACTCCTCTTTCAAATCATCTGTCTTCTCTGTCCAATACCTTTATAGTTCCATCTTTTAGATTCCTATCAGGCTTATATCTCCAAAATCACATGGAAATACTTGAGAGAGAACATTTTTAACTAGAAAGTGCATTTTCTGAAGAAACTGCAGTGTGAATGCTTGAATCTGAATATATGCACTGAAATGAATTAATTGCAGAATTTTAAGTTAAAAATGTTGAATGAGATGAAAAATACAGAAATTTTCACCTGAAAACAAAAGTCCTGAACTGCTAAAAGCTGACATCCACCCAGAAGAAGTTGCAAAATAGCTGAAAATGTTTTAATTGTAAATTAGAAAAACATAAGAAATGAGAAAAGACTATTTAGAGTCAGAAAACATCTGAATGAATATTAAAAGTTCATATTCTTTGAATCACTGAATGACTAAAATGTGATCCCTCCACTTGAATCCACACAGTTTAAAATGGTTAAATGTCTGAGCTTTGAAAGACATGGTGCTGGAAAGAGAAGAACGATGGTGACATTTTGAGGGTAAAATGATGGTTGTAGAGCAAACACTGTGGACACAGCAACAGTTGAAAGAGAAGTGTTTAAGATGAATCTTGGCAGAGTGAGAGACAGAGCTCGTTAGGCAGGCAGGTGTGAGCCTGGTTGCTATAGTGACTGCACCCAATGGCTCCATACACATGCACACAGACATGCACCTCACTTTTGCTGCTTAAAATGAACAGAAAAGTCAGGCCGAAACAAATCGCTCCCAAATGAAAAGTACATGTCGTATTGACAAAATTCTTTCACCGTGAGCGCCAGCAATGTCCAGTCTACCTAATTCTCAGTTTTCATGCCTGTGGAGTTTATTATATGGACGTGGTGACAGTGGAAAGACACCATGCTCTTCTGATTTTCAAACGAAGCTTCTGAACCCTTTTAACATTCGAGTCTATGGAAGAGTTGGAGGGAGGAGGCTGTGCTTTGGTGACATTTATGAAAAAACCATAACACCTAGTACAATAGTAAACACATTGGATGAAAGAGGACAGCGATGGCTACGTTTTGAGGGTAAAATTATACCTGTAGAGCAAACGCCGCGGACACAGCAGCAGTTTTAAAAAGATTTTAAGATTAATTTTTTTGCTCCTCTCACTCTAGCAGTTGAGCTGTCTCACTCTAGCCCCAACATTCCATCCCATACACACCCATTATAAACTCTGAAACGGCTGAAAAAACATCATGAAACTTAAACTGGAACTGAAGAAAAAGTATAATAGATATTGAAAAGATAAATACAAGTTGAATAGCTGAATGTCTTGGCTTCGATTTAAAGTTTGAATGGTGGCTTTATGTCAATGTATGTGGAAGTAGTAAGAGTTTAAAAATGAGTGAGTTGAAGGAGAATTTGAAGGGTCTCTCCATTGAAATACATGGGAAATTTTTGTTGAAAAAAGTTAAATAAAATTAAAAATATGAATGTTAAAAATGAGAAAAATAGAAGCACACCATTCCAAAAGAAGAGGAATCTAATGGTGTTTGAATGGTTATTCTAAGTTGAACGGTTTTGAAGGAGATAGACGGCGAAAAACGTACGGAAAATGAAATAATAAAAATAAAGATTAGAAGAACAATACTGTGAATGCTTTTACAAGCATTCACACTAATAATAAAGAAACAGAAGAACAATACTGTGAATGTCCAAAAGTTGAATCTGTTCATCTGGACGTAGCGTTTTGTGGGAGAATCATTTCGTCACTCATCCAAGTGACTTCTTCAGTCTCAGCTGACTGCAGGTTTCCCCAAACCTTATAAACAGTACATTTGCATAATGACTGAAACCAGCCCACTGAGGGAACAATGGGCTGTGAGGTCAGTTCCTTAATCATAATTATGCAAATTCCATGACCATTGATCAACAATCACTGACCAAAACCCACTGATCAAAGAACACTGATCAATGGCCATGAGTACCATTCACAGAGAGTTGGGGAATGGCTGCAATCACAGCATTGTAAGATGGCGAAAGATGTACCCTTAGGCCCCCTCCTCGATTCAAAAAATACTGTGAATGCTTGTAAAAGCATTCACACTAATTAGAAGAACAATGCTGTGAATGCTTTTAGAAGCATTCACACTAATAATAAAGAAACAGAAGAACAATACTGTGAATGCTTTTCAAGCATTCACACTAATAATAAAATAGAAAAATAAAGATTACAACAACAATACTGTGAATGCTTTTCAAGCATTCACACTAATTATGAATAATTACATTATTTGAAGTGTAATACGTACACTACCGGTCAAAAGGTGGAGCACACTGTGGTACCATACCCTGGTGAGCATCAGGTGAAGAGTACTGTACTGCAGAAAGTACAGTGTTGGTACAGAAATGGTGAGAAAAAGGCAATTAACAGTGGAAGAGAGACAGCTTTGATTTCAGAGTGTTATCACACATTAAACTGCAGAATTTTCAATAAAAAACTGCAAAAATTGGGGTGTTCTAAAACTTCTGACTGGTAGTGTAAATATATTTGCGTCATGGTCATCTGTGTCAGAGACATGAGTTGGACCCAGAATGCAGGACTCAGAAGATGAGAAGTACATTTAAAAGCAGCTTTGTTGTTGAGAACATGCAGAATTAGGAGGAAACAAAACATCAGGAGTAAATAATCCCAAACTCTTCACAGGAAGGATACATGAAGAGGGACATAGCTGTTTTTGTAACCTTGTAGCGTGTTTGTTGGCCCTAAGAGTTTTTTTAACACAGTAAAACTTCATATATGGAAAAAAATATTTAACTACTTAAATTAATGTAAACATAAGCAGCAGCAAATCATAATCATTTCAACTGTTTGTTTTTAAATTCAACTCAAATAATGATAGGCAAACAAACTTTTGATAAGGATAATAATAATAATAATAATAATAATAATAATAATAATAAGCTACTGTTTGCAAAGAGTGTTAGAAAACGAATGGCCAGTACCTCGAGTAAAACCTCTTTCCATATGGGTGAATTTGTGCTGTCACACATAGATGATGAACATCACTCCACAGTATCATATCTGCCCATGAAATGCTCTCAGCTGCTGTAAATGAGCAGAGTAAACCCAGGTAATCAGGACTGTGAGGTGATGGCCCATTAATCCGTAAAATCTGAAGAAAAAAAAAGCTGAGATGATGAAAACCTGTCACTAAATCTTGCATACTCCTCTCTTTCATCTCGTCTCCCAGTTTCATTTCACCACACTTCCATCCATCCTTTCATCTTTCTGCCCGTCTGTTGCTGCCAGAAGAAGGAGCATGCCTAAGGAGATTTTATCCAGATTCAACAATCACCTCAGTACCCAGGGGTGCCAGCATGTCTGTGTGCACACCTGCTTTTTTTCTGGTATTAAGAATCCGTTTTTCTATTTTGTCCTCATTTTTCATCACAGGGTTTTGCTCTGTAATCAGACTGCAGCCTGATAAGGCTGTGATAAGCTCCGTAGAAAAATCACATAATAGATCTGATTTTTTTTTGCCGGTTTGCAGGTAATTACCAGATCTTACCTTTTAATTCTGCTGGCAGTTCCTGTGATGTGTGGAAATGAGGAGGAATGTAGCGTGAACCTGTTTTAATTGGTTTTTAGATGACTTTCACATGAACTGTGAAATTGTGCTAATCAACAGAAAGGACAGCATCTGGATGGCATTGAGCCAGCAGAGCACTGCTCATTCTGTGAAATCTAACACGAACCCTTCATGTTTGTGCATGCATGTAATCGAACAGTGTGTGTATGTCCACACCAGTGCTGACTGATGCTTCCCATGGTACTGATGCTTCACTGGTACTGATGAAGCATAATGTCTGTGAAGGTTCTCAGTCATCCAGGTCATCGTAGTCAAAGG
>CAKLIZ010001120.1:1150-14376 GCA_922035795.1 Oreochromis mossambicus
CCCATAGATATGGGCCATCCACCTGCTAGATTGTTCAGAAGGTTGTTCTCATCCATCCAGATGGAGGATCACTAACAGGAGCGTGGGAAGACTCCAGAATCCACTCTGGCTGGAATCCGGTGGATACAGCAGTGTTACAGGTAAGACCATTTAAACGGACAGCATTTATAGAATGACTATTAAAAGTCAGCGAGTGTCAATAATGTTAATGTGGTTATGTTAGTAATACACCGAGTGCTAATATAACAGCTTTAAGATGCATTTGTAGATATTATTACGTGTTTTACCGTCTTTATGGTGCTAGCTTAAAGTTACGGTGTAAACGTTAGCTTATATTGTAGTAAAGCTGTTACTGTTTAAACGATGTTGGGACAGAAATATTAGCTTCTGTCATGACTGATGAAGTTACTAGTTAATAAAGTTTCCAGTAAAGTGATTAATCGCAGCCACAGATTGACAGTAAATATCTCGATTAGCTTCAATGCATCTGTAATAAATATGTGCAAGTTTCAGTGCTTCGTTTAAACTGTATGATACTTATACTGACCCAGGGTCAGTGTAAAATACAATCCTAGCTGTGTGAACAAAGCCTGGCTCCTTTAATCCTGCATGACAAACCTCAGGATGCAGGTTATTATTACTCTTTCCTGCTGGCACACCTGTCACACCTGAGAGTCAGCTAGAAACTTACAGTGACGTGGACATCATGCAAAGACTGCCAGACTCTGTAATACTGTAAATGATCAGTGACTCAGGTTAACACTAAACTTTAAACAGTCCCTCTGTGTCTCTGTGTGTGCTGAACATCTGGAATCAGATTGAGTCAGGCTGCATCAGCTGAATCTGTTATTTGTTAATATCAATATTTTTTATTCAGGTGTGGGGATAATATGTAAGACTGCAGTGAAGCGATGTACCAGATTAATCCCTGGCCAAAGGTATCGTACTTAAATCAGACTACTGATCCAGCCACATCAGCATTTTGTGAGGTCTGTTTAAAGTAGACTTAAAATGAACTGCAGGTTCCTGAGAGGTGGACTGTGAGCACAGGAACACATGTTCATACATACAGCTGCAGCAAGCTGACATTAATTTTAAATAGATTTGTTACTCTGATGTCTGTCTCTCTGTTAGTCCTCTGACAGACTGGTACCTGTCCAGGTGTGCTCTCCCTGTGACTACTGGGACAGGCTCTAATAGAAAGTTTCTATTATTCTCATTTAAAGTATTTAAGTGCTTCTGCATATGCTTAGTTGTGACACTGTTATAGACTGTTCAGTGAAAGTTTCTAAAACTAGATGAACTTACTTCAGCTTCAGCAGTTTGAGAAAACAGCTCCCTTTACAGGTGCTGATAAGGCCAAGGGCACAAAACAGCTTAACCACTGATCCGTTAGGTTTCATAGCGAGGTGCGTGAAGTGTGGTATGATCAGTTTGTAACTTCCTCTTCCTTGGAATGCATAAAGGAGTAGGAGCACGACTTCTGTGGCAGAGCTGACATGACTGTGGACTTTGATGTTTGATGTGTGTTGGCTCTCCTGCACGCAGTAATAAATAGCTTGATCACAGCTCTTTCTGTGTTGCAGACTTTACAAAATTCCACGATACCCCCCCCCCCCCCCCCACCCTCCCACTGTGAACATGAACTGAATATTCGGAAGAAAATGAATGGATAGACTGACATTTGTTTAAATACTTCTAGAAATCTGAGCTGTTGGTGTGTCCTTGGATTTTGTGGTAATAATATTAGAGCTGGCAATCTTTCCTACTGAATCTCTACTCTGAGTCATGTTACCTGAGATTAATGTTTACCTGACAGCCTGGACACATGTGCTGTGTGAAGGATGTAAATCAAATCAGATCTTAACTGCTTACATTTAAGGAGCCTGGTCATATTTAATTGTAATATGAACCAATGATTTTCTGATTGCTGATTCTAAGAGAGTCTTTGTGGAAATCCTGTTTGGCTTTTTGTCATTTTAATTCTCTTTTCTGTTTTCCAGAACAGTTCTCCACAGTCGCTGTCCACATGGGTCAGTGGGACCAAGCAGCACTCTGCTAATGTGGGACTCTGACCAGCAACATCCAGCAAGACCCAGGCAGCGTTTTCTATCTCCCTGCTGGAGTTTTTTGTTTCTCTGTGACGGGAGAGTCAGATTTTTGTTGAGGCTGGAGGAACAGCCTCACACTTGCAGAGATAAGTCAGTTTGTAGAGATCCCTCCCACCCTGGCTTTTATGTGGCAGACTTCTTATCTGAAACAGTAACATTTCAGTGACTGCTGCTTATACCACAGGTTAATACACTCTACTGATCCCTGATGGGAGAATTATCACCTCTGCCAACAAAGAAGCCTGCTGGATATTTGTTTACAGACTGATGATGGGACATCATGCTGTGCATCTTCAAAGTTTGTCTCTTGCTTATTATTGATACACAGTAATGTGAAGTATGCTTATATCTAGTATAACTGGACCAACCTGGTGCTCTTCATTTATGGAGGCTGTTGAGTCTGAATGTTGGATGTTGTGTATCTCGTGTTCTCTGGGCTTTGTTGTCCTCAGTCTTTTTGCAGGATCAGAAAACAAAACCAGGAGACCTGTAAATGTTTCTTCTCCAGTTGGATGATGATAAGACTGTGACACGGGATGCCACCTTTAGTCTTGTGATGAAGCAAAGCTCAGGAAGAAGTGTGATTAAATGTTACCCACATGTGTGCTGCTGAGAAGGATGTACAGGGGCACCTGCAGCCAAATCCAAGCCTCCTCAGGTTAGTTGTAGTTGCAGAATGCTATAGGACTGAGACAGCTGAGGCATCAAATGTTTGATTAAAGCGATGAAAAAGAGAAGTTTCTTCCCTGTAATTATCATTTTTTTAAAATCTGTAGCAACTTCAAGTCTGTCAGCGTGCAGAGGTCACAGAAACAAGAAAAGCAGCTTGACTTCAGAGTGTTGTTTACAGTTTTCTGTCATCATGATCTCCCCTGAAGTTTATCACTATTATACAAGCAGTAAGTCCACAGTACTGTAATGATGATTCTGACTTTGGTCACAGTTGCATAATATTTTAATAATATACAATTATTTTTTGTAATTCATATTTTTTCTGTTAATTAAAAATGTACTTTGCGAAATTTGTATTTGAGAATGCAGAATGTGACAATATATTTTTGTTCAATATTTAATTTCTTTCAGTTGCAATTGTTAAATGAAATATCTATATCTATATATATATATATATATATATATATATTCTGATCTATGCTCACAGATGGAGACGGTGTGGAGAGACGGTGGTGTTTCCTCAGAAGAACTAGCAGAGTCACCAAGGACACGAGTCCATCTCACCACCTTGACTTACTGACTGATGCTCGTCTGCACTGCACAGAGGAAATCAACTGACCGAGGTTTGTCCAGTGCAGTGTTATGAAATGTATATTTGTTTTATGCTTACAGATATGTTTTTCTTGACAGAGGCTCTGCAGAGGTTAGACAAAGCAGAGAAAATATGTGCTTTACATTTTACTGTGATTTACTGGGATATTTGTTGCCTGATGTTCAGCAGGAATGGATGAATGGAATCAAAGGGAGAAGTTTTTGATGTTTTTGTAATGATGTAAGTAAATCTCCAGTTTCTGAGTGAAGGAGAGAGGAGTCATCATCCAGGTAAAGTGACGTGGATCAGTGGATACACTTGTCTCCCCTTTAAAGGAGACACTCTTAGAGAGAGACGATCCGAGTCATCCTTAAATGTTAGTGCTTTCAAATACACAAACATTTTTTAAGGACAAAATCGAACATCCCACTTTGACTGTAATACAATTAAATCTTTGCATGTGTGTTTTCAAACTCTCAGATGGGCAGGATATCAGTCTTGGACTGTCTGACCTGCAGCACTGAATGATCACCACACATGAGCATGTTCCTGCAACATTCAGCAGCTTTGCTTTTGGTAAGTAGAGTTACCTAACTACAGTAACTATAAACACATGCCATCCATTTCTAACGGCCTGGTTACTTCCTGTCAGTTATTTTAGAAACCATGTGGTCACCTGACCTAACACTGTTTCTTCTTCTTCCCCTTAATGTTGAAGTGTCAAATGTCAACCAGCTGGAGAGGAAACTACACCAGTGTACTGGGATGTTTCAGCAACACGTGCCAGACGCTGTTCCTTCATGGTTTCATCACCAGAGACAGCCCCGCCCACCTCAGGACCTCGCCATTGATCATGATGATTATAATAATGACAGCGAGCGGAACTAAGACTGTAAAAATCCACGACCAGAATGTTTAGATGCTTTCTAATTATTAATGAATACTGAGAGCCTCTTTCTGTGTTTTGTCTGGTTTGGTTTTTTTACCTCATTTGTTACTAACAAAGTTCACCAAACTCACACAGTTTACATTCTGTATGTTTCCATCTTTACCAGCCACACTCTAACTGCAATTAAGCAAATAATCCTTAGAAATCGTCGTTTTTGTCTTTTGTATTTGATGATAATTCAGTGAATATACTGCGCTGCTTCCTTTTATTGCGTCTCACATTGCTTTAAGTTTTTCAGTGTCCAGTTATTTTTTACTGCTGTTTGAATTCTCTGTATGTTTGACCCTGTAGACTGTTTGATGGACTGCTTGTCTTCCTATTTGTAACCGCCGCCTGTTTTTGACTAAAGATTTGGATTTCTGACTGTAACACAGCCTCTGCGTGTCGTCCCTTTGTGTCCTCTTCCTCTGTGAATGTGTTGCATGTGTCACAGATTCATTTTATTAACAGCTTTCCCACAGTGAGTTGCATCAGCATTCATTCACAGCACATTTCAGAAGGATTCAGATGAATACAGTGATCTTACAGTCAGAATTATCCTGACAGACTGCCACTGTAAATTATCTTTCATCAGGTCAATTTTAAAGTTCAGTATTTCAAAGCAGGCGTTATGAAGAATCATATTGGCATTAGGACTGTAACAATATGTACTAACAAAGTCAAAGTTTTTTAATTATGCTAGAATATTGGAAGACAATCAACTTTTAGTGTTTCCTGCATATTAATTATACTGAAATAGAGATGGTGACCATAACTGTACAGAAGTACTAAACAACTGACAATCTAACAGACATCATTGGCCTGAGCCGTCATGCACGGTGAGTCTGATCCTGTGCTGTGAGAGTCTGACAAGCATGTTTCTGGTCAGTTTGGAAGAAATAATATCACAATGTTGATCTTTTTTTCAATATTCCTTCTCTTTTACAACATAAAGTGTGATCAAAGCTACTTATGTTCACAGCATGTAATAATAGTGACAGTCCAGGGCATTGTGGTCTGTTGAGCTAGGGTTAGGGTTAGCAATTCAGACATATGTAATCAATCTCTTGCTGGATATAACAAACACCTAGGAATTCATATTATAATTTGATTTTCATGAAATAGTCATATTCTTCCCTCGGTTCTGAAGGACAAGCTGGAGAACTCTGGAGTGGACCATCACCTCACTACCTGGATTCTGGACTACCTCACCGACCGACCACAGTATGTGAGGACTCAGGGCTGTGTGTCGGACAGGGTCGTCTGCAGTACGGGGGCCCCACAGGGAACGGTTCTGGCTCCGTTCCTCTTCACCATCTACACTGCAGACTTCTCCCACAACTCCACCCAGTGCTTCCTGCAGAAGTTCTCTGATGACTCTGCAATAGTCGGCCTCATCACTGATGGGGACGACAAGGAGTACAGAGGACTGACTCAGGACTTTGTGGACTGGTGCCAGCTGAACTACCTCCAGATCAATGCCAGTAAAACCAAGGAGCTGGTGGTAGACTTCCGCAGGCACAAACATCCTCCACTGCAACCACTGAACATCCAAGGTATGGACATCGAGGCTGTGGACAGCTACAGGTACCTTGGTGTTCATCTGAACAACAAACTGGACTGGACTCATAACTCAGACGCCCTCTACAGGAAAGGGCAGAGCAGGCTGTACCTGCTGTGGAGACTCAGGTCGTTTGGAGTGGAGGGCCCACTCCTGAAGACCTTCTATGACTCTGTGGTGGCCTCAGCCATCTTTTATGGTGTGGTCTGCTGGGGCAGCAGCATCTCTGCTGGGGACAGGAAGAGACTGAACAGGCTGATCCGAAGGGCCAGCTCTGTTCTAGGATGCCCTCTGGACCCAGTGGAGGTGGTGAGTGACAGGAGAATGGTGGCTAAGCTGTCATCCCTTTTGGACAACATCTCCCACCCCATGCATGAGACTGTGACAGCACTGAGCAGCTCCTTCAGTGGGAGACTGCGGCACCCACGGTGTGGGATGGAGAGATTTCGCAGGTCTTTCCTCCCCACTGCTGTCAGACTCCACAACAAAGACTTTAACTGATCAAACACACACATCCACACATGTGCAATAACACTAATGTGCAATAATCCTTTCTGGCATCGTTGTATTTTTACTCAGTTGTATATAGCATTTGTATTCTATTTTTATCTTATTGTATATTTTATTCTATTTTATTCTACTGTATATAGTTTTTTATTTTATTCTATTCTGTACAGTTGTGTACTGTATTTATTCTTATTTTATTTTATTCTAATTTTTGCTTCATAACTTTTGCACTGTCCACTTCCTGCTGTGACAAAACAAATTTCCCACGTGTGGGACTAATAAAGGTTATCTTATCTTATCTTATCTTATCTTATATTCAGTATCAGTCATTTTATATTATAACCACGTATCCACCCAGGCTCATGGTGGGGCAGGGCTCTGTCCTGGGATGCTTGAGTGAAAGGTAATGTACACCCTGACCAGGTATCCAGTCTGTCACAGTTGTTTTCAATATTTGGTTCTAAAATATGAGTGAAAACAAAAATCCAACTAGGATTCTTGCATATGATGGATGAAGTCTGTCTTTGACTGTATTGTCCAGCTGATCCATCAAACCCCCAGCAGGTGAACCTTATCATGACATAACACGGTAATAAGTGCATTCCTCTTCAATAAATTATTTGGATGTGCAGTGAGTCATTCAGGACTGTAAAACGTGAACTACAGAACCCAGAGTCTTCATCATTAAATCTCTGGTTGCTTCATTTTTCTATCCTATATCAGATACTTTAAAGGTTTTAGTAAAGTTGCATTGTCATGGTGAGGCAAAGTGTTTTATGTGTGTGTGCGTGTGTGTCATAAACGGCTGTAAAAGCCCTTTAATTAAAGAACAAAACGGGGTTTGAGTTCGAGTTACGGCAGACTGGCGCTACTTCTAAATGGAACGCAGCCTTCCTACGGCGGACAGCTAATAACAGGAATTGGACGCGCGGTCCACCCTAGTCCACAGCAACCACCATAGCAACAGCCTAGCATGACTTTAAAAACATATTCTGTCTTCATAACTATCAAAAACGTGAAATGATTTGCAAAGCGTGAAAGTGTTACAGCTGCAGAGAGCTATGGCGGTATCTTTGGAAGCTGTTTACATAGCTAATAATATACGATGTAACCATGGAGACAGTCAGTCACGTGAGCTAGCGGTGCACGTTTACTACAGTGAATAAGGTGATTGCGTGCACAGCGTCCACACGCTGCACAGGGTAAAGACATTACTTCAGTATTGTTTTATATTTATATATATTTGTCTTGTGTTGACCATCACCTCAGGTTCACCATTACAGTTTCAGCATACAGATGTACACTGTTAAATATGAACACATTCTAAAAAAATCATGTCTCAGAAATAACCACAGCTGTTCATGTTTGTCATTATAGTTTTATTTGTAAGAAAATTGTGAACTTCATATTGTGTATCAAGTCAAAGAACATTTGACAAGTCTGAGTCATTCCTTTGCCCTATGAGAGCTGGAATAAATATATATCCTGACAGTTACAGTTGAAACAGTAGAGACAGGTAGAAATGGGATCGGACTAATCTTTGCTTAGTCAGATACCTCCTGTGTTGGCCTTAACCCAAATTTCCCTCGGGGTCAACCTTCAGGATCAATAAAGTTTTACTGAATTGAATTGAATCATATTAAAAAACAAACAATAGCACGATCCGTGTGATTTTGCATCCTTTTCCAAATTGTAGTCAAGCAGCCCAGTCTCATAAATAGGTAACAGAAATGTCTCTAATGTAGACGTGTACAGTGTAGTGTAAGCATTAAAAGATCATAAAGGAAACACTACTATTTATGTGAAACTAATTGTAATAAAAAATGAACAGGTGCTTTACAGATTTAAAAGAAAGAATCTGAAAACAACACTTTTTTGGTCTAAGTGGTCAAAGTAGAAAACAGAACTGATGTTCAAGAACAAACCGTAGCTGCACTAATATTACACATCTCCATTGTTGTGGTGAACAGACATGTTGCTTTTAAAACCACATGCAGTGTGTGACCATGACTGTCCACTGAGACCATGAACGCCACTTCGCTGAAGTCTTCTTCTTCTTCTTCTTCTTGCCATCAGAATGGAAGCAGACAGAGCACGAGCTGCTTTGATCTACTGAAAGGAAAAAGCAGAACATCTGAGCTGAAACCATTAAGATAGAAACAATCGTTCAATGCAGTGTCTCACATAGCTTAGCCTGTTACAACTGTTGATACAAGCTAAATATAGTTAAAACACAGTGTCAGGGAACTCCAGTGTGGGAACTAGTGGCTTTAGGTTTGTAGTCGTTTAACTTTCATCCATTCATTCATTTAATTCAGGAGGAAGAAATGTCAGGTGGGTGCAGGCTGGTTACATGCATTTGGTCCCATGCTGTCTTTAACTAAATGACTTGGTTCATTTTATGGCTGGGCTGTATGTGGGGTTATATCATGTTATTTGGGCAGGAGTACCTGTCCCCTGTTAGGCTTAGAAAGTTTCTCCATAAGCAGAGCTTCTAACTCTTATAGCTTTTAGCACATCTGTAGCTGTGCAGGCTGACAGGTTTTTAGTGGCTCTTTTTACCCCACACTGGTTGTGAGTGTGTAAATAGCCCCACTAGTTCTTTTGGGTTGCAGTTAACTTGGGAGGAAGGGGTGGGTCTGCCAGGACTAGATTAATAATAATGATCTGGGATACATAAATTTCATAATGCATGCATATATCTCTATAAACCTGGCCTGAGTGCTGCCATTTTTTACATTCAGTTATTTCTCTTAGAAATGCTGGATCTAAATAATGAATGTGTTACAGCTAAAGTGACACTGGTCAGTGTAAATGGCTCATTGGGACAAAGAAACCTTTAAATTAAATACCATCACCTGATATCGAGTGTCATATTTATATTACATTTTATAGCTGACAGATATTACTAAATAGATAGAATTTACTAAATGGTTGATGTACATGAAAAATATGTCCATAATCACAAATGACCATGAGAGTCAGTAGAATTAATTCAACTGGACACTCAAAAGATGTCCTTAAAAGCTCTTTAAGTGGCAGAACAAACGAACAAACAGTTAATCGCTTACTTGAGATGAAATCTGCTCAGCTACTTTGAAAACAGCTTCTAACTGGTTTCTCCTTTAACAGGATGACTGCTCAGGGGTAAGGCCATCATGCAGTCCAGCAACCTTTATGGTCCTGCTTTGATTCACCAGGAACTATTAGGGAAACCTTTCAGTGCCTCCTGTGAAAGACACAGGGATAAACACACAAACATTTATTAACATGTTCCACAGTCTTCCAGTTTGATTTTCTCATCCTGTGGACAACAACGTACAGAGATGCAGGTTTATTGTTAACTTTTGTAAGGTTTCTTTACCGAACATATCCAGCTGCAGCTCCACTGTGATCCTGAACTGGATAAACACTTAAGAAAATGTGTCAATAAATGGACAAACATCAGCTTACTATGTTTATCCAAACAGACGGGACCAATAATGCTTCACTGAGTTAGAGACTTTAACAGTCTCTTCTATGTAAGAATGTCTCGTGATAGACCTGCAAACTTGACAACAAAGGTTTTTCAGACTACATGTAGCTGTCCTCTATGTCAGCTCACACATTTACATTCATGTCACACTTATTTCTGCTTTCCCATTTTTAACATTATTACTTACATTTTGATTGGATACCTTGAGTTTGTAAATGATCAGATGACATAATTGGAATACAATTCAATATAATTCATGTATCCAATTCAGGGTTGCGGGAGGATGAAGCCTATCCCAGCTGATACAGGACAAAGACAGGCTGCCAGTTTATCGCAGGGCTAAGACAATACGTGTAACAGAAAATCCACTTAAATGTTTGATATTGTGGCTCAAGAGTTGGGAGTTCGCCTTGTAATCGGGAGGTTGCCGGTTCGAGCCCCGGCTCGGACAGTCTCGGTCGTTGTGTCCTTGGGCAAAGACACTTCACCCGTTACCTACTGGTGGTGGTCAGAGGGCCCGGTGGCGCCAGTGTCCGGCAGCCTCGCCTCTGTCAGTGCGCCCCAGGGTGGCTGTGGTTACAACGTAGCTTGCCATCACCAGTGTGTGAATGGGTGGATTACTGGATATGTAAAGCGCTATATAAATACAGGCCATTTACCATCACTTAAATGTTTGATATTTCTAATAATAATCATAATTATGACTATTATTTAAAGGTTTCTTTATAAATACATTTCAATTTTTTTATAACCCCTAAAATATAAACCTGAGCTGTTTCAGATTCTGACCTCTGACCTCAGTGACCAGGCTGTGTCCTCACTGCAGCTCCCTCTTGGAAGTACGTCAGCTTCTTGTCTTCCCCCAGTGTTGACCGCCTGCCCTTAATATCAGGCGGGTACAGTACGTGTACTGTACCTGAGGAACAAAACAGGACAAACACTTGCCTTCATTTAAGAAGTACATTCATACAGAGATAATCGATGGAAACACACTAGTTCACCCTTTGGGAGGAATCAGTTCCTGTGAAACATTTCTGTAAATCAACATCGTGGAGAATGAATGAAATGAGTTCTTCAGGTGACTCAGCAGACCCACACTGACAAATGAAACTGTGGAAGAAGAATCTGGATTTTTGGATTTCCAATCCAGTTCTGGTTTAAAGTATTAAGGATTAAGCAAGAGTGCTCATCTTTGCTCTTCTGTAATCTGTGTTACATAAATTAGTAACAAAAATACAGCTGAGTAGAGGCTTTACAAACCACCAGCAGCCATAATGCTAAATTTTAATCTTCAAATGTTTCTGAGCCATCTTCAACCTGCTTTTAACACAGGAAAGTCCCACAGTCAATGCAGCCTGACTCAATCCTAAATGTTGAGCACACACAGAGACACAGAGGTACTGTTTAAAGTTTAGTGTTAACCTGAGTCACTGATCATTTACAGTATTACAGAGTCTGGCAGTCTTTGCATGATGTCCACGTCACTGTAAGTTTCTAGCTGACTCTCAGGTGTGACAGGTGTGCCAGCAGGAAAGAGTCATAATCAGAATCAGAATCAGAATCAGAATCGTGTTTATTGGCCAAGTATATGTGCAGACAAATACAAGGAATTTGGTTCCGGTAGATGGTGGCTATCAAGCACAGCAATGTAAAACACACACACACACACACACACACACACACACACACACGTCTATATATACATTACACATGCATACACATACATACACAAAGCTGTGTAAACCAACTATAAATAACTAAACTTATGTACATAAAATACAGAAATGAAATGAGGTGGAATGAATACTACAAAATGTACATAAGGTGCAGTTGCAGTCTGGCAGTGGGGAGCAGTGTGACAGGTCAACTGTTTAGAAGGGAGATGGCGAGGGGAAAGAAACTGTTCCTGTGTCGGGTGGTCCTGGTCTGCAGGCTTCTGTACCGTCTGCCAGAGGGCAGCAGGTCAAAAAGTCTGTGTCCAGGGTGTGAGGGGTCTGTGATGATTTTCCCTGCCCGTTTCCTGGTTCTTGAGAGGTACAGATCCTGGATGGAGGGCAGGGGGGCACCGATGATCCTTTCTGCTGCCCGTACAGTCCGCTGCAGTCTGCTCCTGTCCTGTTTAGTGGCTGCACCATACCAGACTGTGATGGAGGAGCACAGGACAGACTCAATGACTGCAGTGTAGAACTGGGTCAGCAGCTCCTGTGGAAGACTGTACTTCCCCAGTTGTCTCAGGAAGTACATCCTCTGCTGGGTCTTTTTGAGGATGGAGTTGATGTTGGTCTCCCACTTCAGGTCCTGGGAGATGGTGGTACCCAGGAACTTGAAGATCTTCACAGTCGACACAGGGCTGTCTGACATGATGAGGGGGGGCAGAGTTGGGGGATGTCTCCTGAAGTCCACTGTCATCTCTACAGTTTTAAGAGTGTTCAGCTCCAGATTGTGCTGACTGCACCAGAGTACCAGCCGCTCAACTTCCTGCCGGTATGCAGACTCATCACCATCCTGAATGAGGCCAATGACGGTGGTGTCATCTGCAAACTTTAGGAGTTTAACAGCCGAGTTCTTGGAGGTGCAGTCATTAGTGTAGAGGGAGAACAGTAGTGGTGAGAGGACACATCCTTGAGGGGCACCAATACTGAGGGTCCGAGTTTCAGAGGTGATCTCCCCCAGCCTCACTTGTTGCTTTCTGTCTGTCAGGAAGCTGGTGTTCCACTGACAGGTAGCTGGAGACACGCTGAGCTGGGAGAGTTTGGAAGAGAGAAGTTCAGGCACGATGGTGTTAAAAGCTGAACTAAAGTCCACAAACAGGATCCTGGCATAAGTTCCCGGGCGGTCGAGGTGTTGCAGGATGTAATGCAGCCCCATATTCACTGCATCATCCACCGACCTGTTTGCCCGGTAGGCAAACTGCAGAGGGTCCAGCTGGTGGCCTGTAATGTCCTTCAGATGGGCTAACACCAGTCGTTCGAAGGATTTCATGACCACAGACGTCAAGGCGATAGGTCTGTAGTCGTTCAGTCCTGTGATGGTGGGTTTCTTGGGAACAGGGATGATGGTGGAGCGTTTGAAGCAGGATGGAACTTCACACAGCTCCAGGGATCTGTTGAAGATGCGAGTGAAGATGGGAGCCAGCTGTTCAGCACAGGTCTTGAGGCAGGAGGGTGAGACACCGTCTGGTCCGGGGGCTTTCCTGGGCTTCTGTTTCTGGAATAGTCGGCTCACATCCTCAGTGTGTATTCTGAGTTTCAGGGAGGAGGAAAGGGGGGTGGGAGGTGTGATGGAGGTCGTTGAGTCTGGATTGGAGAGGGTGGTGGTGGTCGTTGAGTCTGAAATGGGAAGGGTGGTGGTGGTCGTTGAGTCTGGATTGGGGAGGGTGG
>CAKLIZ010001120.1:14386-51437 GCA_922035795.1 Oreochromis mossambicus
AATGGGAAGGGTGGTGGTGGTCGTTGAGTCTGGATTGGGGAGGGTGGGGGTGGTCGTTGAGACTGGATTGGAGAGGGTGAGGGTGAAGGGGGGAGAGGTGGAAGGTGTGTTGGGGGTCAGTGTCTGAAGCGGTGTCTCTGGGGAGGGGAGGGTGAGGCGTGGGAGTCTGTCCGTCTCAAACCTGCAGTAGAATGTATTTAGCTCGTTGGCCAGGTCTTTGTTTGCTTCAACAGTGGGTGGGGGGCGTCTGTAGCTGGTGATTTCTTGCAGGCCCCTCCACACTGACGCAGGGTCGTTGGCTGAGAGCCGTTCTTCCAGCTTCTGGGAGTAGATCCTTTTAGCTGCTTTGATCTCCTTGGTCAGTGTGTTCCTGGCTTGCTTGTACAGGGCCCTGTCACCACTTCTGTAGGCGTCCTCCTTAGCTTTACGAAGATTTTGGAGTTTAGGAGTGAACCATGGTTTATTGTTGTTGTATGTGCAAAAGGTCTTTGTTGGCACACACACGTCTTCACAAAAACTGATGTATGATGTCACAGTGTCCGTGAGCTCATCCAGGTTATCAGATGCAGCTTCAAAAACAGTCCAATCAGTGCAGTCAAAACAGTCCTGCAGTTCCTGCTTTGCTGCGTTAGTCCACTTCTTCACAGTTTTGACTACAGGCTTGGCACGTTTGAGTTTTTGCCTATAAACTGGAATAAGATGGACCATGCAGTGATCAGAATGTCCCAAAGCTGCCCGGGGCACAGAGCGATAGGCATCTTTTACAGTGGTGTAGCAGTGATCCAGTATGATGTTGTCCCTGGTGGGGCAGTCTATATGCTGTCTGTATTTAGGGAGTTCGTGGTTGAGGTTTGCTCTGTTAAAGTCCCCAAGGATAATTGTAAAGGAGTCCGGGAATTTCCTCTCCAGGGTGGTGATCTGGTCAGCCAGCTCGCACAGTGCGTTGTTCGCGTTGGCCTGAGGAGGGATGTAAACTCCGACCAGCATGAAGGAAGAAAACTCCCGCGGTGAATAAAACGGTTTACAATTGATGAAAAGACTTTCCAAGTGTGGGCTGCAGTGTTTCTGTAACACTGTGACATCAGTACACCAACCTTCATTAATGTAGAAGCAGACTCCACCACCCTTTGTTTTCCCTGAGAGCTCCGTTTCGCGGTCCGCCCGGTGAAGTTGGAAGCCCGGCAGATTTAAGACAGCGTCTGGGACACGCTCACTGAGCCAGGTTTCAGTGAAGCAGAGGGCAGCAGAGCGTGCAAAGTCCTTGTTAGTCCGGTTTAAGAGCAGTAATTCGTCGACTTTGTTTGGAAGAGAGCGGAGATTCGCGAGGTGAATGGAGGGGAGTGCATCAGAGCAGTTCAGACTCCAGGACTGATCATTGCGTCCAAACACACATTCATCCATGCCTCCTTTCCTTCTGATTCTTCTGTAACTCACTGAGATGTAAACCTCTCCTCTCCACTCGACCTCCCAGTAACAGCGACCAGTCAGACCATTTCTACACAGCAGCTGATATTCAACATCAAATCTGTCTGGATGATCAGGATATGACTGAACCTCCTTCACACGTGTCACCTTCCTGTTGTTGTCAGACAGTTGGAGCTTTGTGTTCACTGTGTTTGTGTCGATTGTGAGTTGACAGGAATCTGATGGAGGGAACAAACACAATCCAGCTGCAGTTATTGATCCATCATCTGTTCATTGATTGACACTTTGATGATGACTCCTGACATCAGAGATGTGAATGAGTGATGTGACAGTTTGAAGAAGAATGTGTGCTGCTTTGTTTTCAGGAATCACATTAAAAACACACTTACACTTCCTCAGACCTGGTCTCAACCATCGGACTCCAGCAGGCTCCACCCTGAAAGGAGGAGGGGGGTCAGAGCAGCACAGTCAGCATGCACACATGGACATTACATGGCTCTCATACACACACTGTTACACACTGATAAAGGAACAGTCCAAGATTTTCACAGATATACTTCTATCACAATGTGGATCAAACTGCTGATGATTTGGACTGTTCCTTGGTCTGTCAGTACACCACTGTATTGAATGAAATATGGCTGATTCAAACTGTGACCTTCATTATCTTTATATTCCTCTTCTGTTTAGCTAGAAAAGACACCTAGCTGCCTTTGCTGCCAGCTGGTTTTCTCCTCTGGTTTAACAAGGCTGACACTTAGTGGCCACTGTGTACCTATCTCAGATACATTACACCTGAGGCCAGAGGGGGAAGTCCTTCAATAGAATTTTCAGGTATTTGTACTTTATTTCCCTAGAGGTAAAGTCACCCTCTACAATGTAGCAACAGGAAATAGAAATATATTTTTATTTTCCTTCTCTTTCTCTTCTGATTCAAGCTAAGTACAATTAGATTTGAAATGAGGCTAATGTTTGTATTTCCATCTAGTGATATTTGATTATTATATTAATGTAAATGGTAAATGGCCTGTATTTGTATAGCGCTTTTACTAGTCCCGCCTAAGGACCCCAAAGCGCTTTACATACTGTTACGGGTTCGAAATTGAGGACGAGAGTAAAACAATGATGGTCCAGAAGAGGTCGATCAAACAATTGATTTTAATGAATACATGCAGCGTGGGGAGATCTAAACTGCAACACATCAGTTGTAAATCCCCACCCAAAAATACACTTCAGATTGCTTTTATAACATCAGGGTATTATGACGCCCCCTCATGCGTTTACAAGCACATAATTTGCATCTTAAGAACATTGTTTGTCTCCTCTACAGATAATGATCTATTCTAAGAGATAAGTGCAGACACAGAAGTTCCCCTTTCTGGCATCCTCTTTCCAAATATGGTGATGATCTCAGGCCTTTGCTCAGCCTAAACATGTTAATATGTGATTCTGATAACCCCTGTAATACAAATTATAACATAATGCCAACAACTTCAATAAATGCTTGGATGAAATGATAATTGATGCAATGATAAGGATGATGGTTATATACAGTTCAGCAGTAAACTAATTTCTTTAAATCTTACAATACCCAGTCATCCACCCATTCACACACACATTCACACACTGGTGGAGGCAAGCTACAGTTGTAGCCACAGCTGCCCTGGGGCAGACTGACAGAAGCGAGGCTGCCATATCGCGCCATCGGTCCTTCTGACCAACACCAGTAGGCGGTAGGTGAAGTGTCTTGCCCAAGGACACAACGACCGAGACTGTCTGAGCCGGGGCTCTAACCGATTACAAGGCGAACTCCAAACTCTTGAGCCACGATCGCCCATACCAGTATGTAGCACAAGGTTCAGTGTGCTCTGAACAAAAACAGGAGGTTGAAATGAGTTACTTTTACTTTCTTACTTTGAGTACATTTCAGAGGCTGTATTTTACTTTTACTTGAGTAAAGAAGTTCAATTTTTACTGCAGCGTTGTTAACACTATTATCTGTACTTCTACTTAAGTAGAGAATGTCTGTACTTTCACCAACTCTGCCTGTGACCTAATAAAGTGGCGGCTCACTTGTTTATGAGCAATCTCCCTTCAGCCTTTTTAGCTGACCTGTTTACCTCCAACTTTTTATTAGCAGCAGCGAGCCACAGACCGAGTCTTTGGAAGATGCATCTTATTAAGCTCATTGAGAAAAGTGTTAGGAATAAAAATGGGTAAGGCCTAGAAAAGGTACAAAAATTTAATTGATACGTCTTACCAGAGACATAGAGAGTGGTATCCAGTAGGTGAGGGACAGCTTGACTTGGTTTAGCAATGCACTCACATTTTCTTTGAACAAGGTTTTTATGCCTTTTTGTCACCGTCATTCCCAAATATGCATTTTTTTCTATTCAGCTCTAAAGGGCAAGCTGGTAAAGTCTAACATACTTGCTTTGCTACTTAATGGGAAGAGCTCACTTTTATTGAGGATCAGTTTATACCCTGAAATCTGACCAGACTGACTAAGCATATTCAGTGCAGATCATCTGCATAGAGTGAGACCTTGTGTTCTATATTGTTTCTCCAAATGCCGTGTACCTCTTTGCAACTGTGAAACACAATGGCAAGGGGATCTATGGCCAGATCAAAAAGCAGGGGGCTGAGAGGACATCCCTGGCGTGTTCCTCTGTGAAGTTTGAAAGGTTTTGACAATTGGAGGAAGATTGCAAAGAGATAGTCGAACTCAACTCGATCAAGAGAGACTACACATTCATCAGTAAACTATGTTAAAATATGAATGATGGCTTTTAATGAAGCCTGTCTTTTGAAATAATTTTTGAAAGAACCAATTTCTAGGCTACTGGGAAGTATTGTGACTAATATTTTAGCATCTGTGTTCAACAGAGAAATGGGTCTATAGGAGGCACATTCCAACGGATCTTTTCCTTTCTTTGTAATAAGTGTAATACATACTTCATAGAATGACTGAGGAAGAGATCTTTGTTTGATGCAGTCCGTGAGGGTTGCACTAAGCTGTGTGGATGGTAATGAAGAGAAGTGTTTGAAAAATTCTGGCGGAAAGCCATCTGGACCTGGACACTTGCCAGATTGCATTGAAGCTATAGCTGAGGAAACTAACTGAGAGATGGGTTCATCCAGCCTTGTTTTAAGTTCTGGTGGAATTTCAGGAATGTCAAGTTAGGCTAAGAAATCATTAATTGCATTGCAGTCAGTTTGGGATTCCGAGGTGTGAAGCTGTGAGTTGAAATCTCTGAATACTGATTTTTTTTCATGATCTGTGACTATGTTGCCATCTTGTTGTCGGATTTTAAGAATACTTTGCCAAGAATACACCATTGTTTTTCTTGTGACATTACCAATAAGTTTGATGTGTCACATGGCCCTCTTCCTATTGAAAAAACAAAAGTTGTATCCAAGATACCCGACTTCTAAAAGGCCACCATGGTCACCACCCATCTTGAGTAGTTTGCCCCCCCACATATACTAATGTGCCACAAACAGGACTTTAATATCACCAACCATTCCCATGTTATTACGGTGTATCCATATAAATGGCACACCCTGTACAGTAGTGGCCAAAAGTTTTGAGAATGACACAAACATTAGTTTTCACAAGTTTGCTGCTTAACTGCTTTTAGATATTTGTTTCAGTTGTTTCTGTGATGTATTGAAATATAATTACAAGCACTTCATACGTTTCAAAGGCTTTTATGGACAATTACATGACATTCATGCAATCAGTATTTACAGTGTTGGCCCTTCTTTTTCAGGACCTCTGCAATTCGACCGGGCATGCTCTCAATTGACTTCTTGGCCAAATCCTGACTGATAGCAACCCATTCTGTCATAATCACTTCTTGGAGTTTGTCAAAATTAGTGGGTTTTTGTTTGTCCACCCACCTCTTGAGGATTGACCACAATTTATCAATGGGATTAAGATCTGGGGAGTTTCCAGGCCATGGACCCGAAATTCCAACGTTTTGGTCCCCGAGCCACTTAGTTATCACCTTTGCCTTATGGCACGGTGCTCCATCGTGCTGGAAAATGCATTGTTCTTCCCCAAACTGTTGTTGGCTTGCTGGAAGAAGTTGCTGTTAGAGGGTGTTTTGGTACCATTCTTTATTCATGGCTGTGTTTTTGGGCAAAATTGTGAGTGAGCCCACTCCCTTGGATATGAAACAACCCCACACATGAATGGTCTGAGGATGCTTTACTGTTGGCATGACACAGGACTCGTGGTAGCGCTCACCTTTACTCCGGACAAGCCTTTTTCCACATGCCACAAACAATCGGAACGAGGCTTTATCGGAGAATATGACTTTGCCCCAGTCCTCAGCAGTCCATTCACCATACTTTCTCCAGAAGATCAACCTGTCACTGATGGGGTTTTTTTGGAGAGAAGTGGCTTCTTTGCTGCCCTTATTGACACCAGACCATCTTCCAAAAGACTTCGCCTCACTGTGTGTGCAGATGTGCTCACACCTGCCTGGTGCCATTCCTGAGCAAGCTCTGCACTGGTGGCACTCCGATCCCGCAGCTGAATCCTCTTTAGCACTTACTGGACTTTCTTGGACGCCCTGAAGCCTTCTTAACTCAGTTGAGAATGTTGACGAGCACAAGGCTGGAGATCATTGTGTCAGGTTGATTGGGTTAGAATGGCAGACTTGACATGTTAACAGGAGGGTGATGCTTGAAATCATTTTTCTTCCATTATTAACCATTGTGACCTGCAAACAAACGTATGCAGCCATCACTGCTTTGCATAAAAATGGCTTCACAGGCAAGGATATTGTGTCTACCAAGATTGCATCTAAATCAACAATTTATAGGATCATCAAGAACTTCAAGGAAAGAGGTTCAATTCTTCTTAACAAGACGATTACTGAAACGATCTCAGCAGGTCCTTGAATGACAGCAATGAAATGCAGTGGAAAGTTTTTTGGGGGGATTTAGTTAATTTTCATGGCAAAGAAGGACTATGCAATCCATCTGATCACTCTTCTTAACATTCTGGAGTATATGTAAATTGCTATTATGAAAACTTAAGCAGCAACTTTTCCAATTTTCAATATTTATCTGATTCTCAAAACTTTTGGCCATGACTGTACAGAAAACATTTCCCTGTAGTTGTCAGCTTCTACTAAAGCTTTGATTATAACAGCATGACTTATTTTCTTTTGATAAAGCTAGGCCAACAGTTTCTCCTGGTTCCACTGTTTATTTTAATCTAGGATCAATTTGTCCTCGGCCTCTCTGTAAAAAGATGAATCTTATCTGAATCGGGATCAGTGGAAGACAAAGATTTTTCCCAAAATGCTGTACTGTTAAATATACTGAGATATCTACAAGTGGTGACTAAAATGTTCCTGGGTAAGTTTCCATCAGAGACCTTTTACATGACTGTTGCTCGGGACTAATCGAAAAGGACTGCAGAGGCTTCAGAAGTTGCCTGAAAAAGTTGAACTGTCTGCTGAAAAGAAATGTTGCCATGAGCTGGATTCGAACCGAGACCTCCTGATCTCAAGGTGGGTATCTCACTGAGCGATTCTCAGGTATCTGAAAAGAGGTGAAAAAGCTAACAATTCTGCAGAAAATTGTGCTAAAGAGGTGAAGAAAGTGAAATTTATTTCGAAGAGTTAAAAAAAAAAAAAAAGTTTGACTGTTACCTGAATGTTGTCATAAGTGGGATTCGAACCCGGGCCTCCCACTCTGAAAATGGCTGTTCATCTCACTGAGCTAAAACACAGCTCATCCCAGCAAGCAAAATCAGTGAACACACTGAAAAGGTGGTCCATTCATTTCAATGGGACAAAATTCTATAAAAAAGTATAGAAGTTATGAGCACCAAAAGTCATAAGCAGAAGTAGCAGAATTTTTTAAAATTTCAATGGCAAAAATAGTACAAAAACTGAGGAAGTAGTTAAGCCCCAAAAACGTAGGGAAGCAACTAGAATATAGTGGAACTAGAAAAAATACTATGTGAATGCCCTGTAGTGGAATCTGCTGAAAACAGCAGAAGTAAAACTATGTGCTGAAAAGAGGTGAACAAACAGAAAAATCTGCTGAAAAGGGGTGAAGACGCTGAAATTTGTACTGAAAAAGTTAAACTGTCTGCTGAAAGGAAATGTTGCCATGAGCTGGATATGAACCATTGACTGTAGAAAACATGGACGATGGCACAGCTCCCCAAAAATGAAGCCAAAACGTCTCTATCGCCCCCTGGTGTCTGGCTGCAGTATAGGTCATAAACCCCACCTCCTCCATGTTAGCGGATGGGACAGGGGTCACAATAAAATAAATTTATTCTCCTTAGATAATGTTTTTCCAAAGATTCTTTCTTTTGTCATCAATAGTTCTCATTATGCTGATTGACATCCAAGGGGTCTCCTTTCCCATAAGTTTGATTCTAATTCCTACCGCGGTGATGTTAAATTGGGGTGAAATGTCATCATAGCAGCTTTGACTGGCAGCTGCAGTCACGGAGAAACTTGCGTATCTCTGTTCGGGAATAGCAGATCGAGCGTAGGCTCTGAGAGGAGGGCCAGCGTTTACGTTACGAAAACACGACCGAGTGTTTTAACCTGATAGCCTGAGGTGTTCTTCAGTAAACTGGAGTACCCGACAGAAGGACCCGAAGCCCCGCTGCACTTTTTTGGTAAGTTAATCGTGTTTGTAAGCTAATCCATAACTACTGTCCTTAGCTAGCTCCTGAGACCTAGCTAGCTAAAATGAGCACTCTGCTATCGGGGTTCGTTCAGCTAATCTGTGCAGGTGAATGAACTTACTAAAGTCACTATATATCAGCATTAACAGGACCTCAGTTTGTATCTCAGACCTGTACAGCTTCCGTTTTAAACACTTGATGTACTCACCTGCATGAAGAGCATATGAGATTTTCTCTAACACAATTAAATAAAACCGGATGAAGGTCAAAGGTCGTCACTTGTATGTTGAACTACAAACTTGTCATCTGGAATTCTTTCACAGTTTTTTGCACATTGTGTGTTATTTACCATAAAGTGATTCAAAGTTATTCATACCAGAGTAACCAGAGAGGAACATATATTTTTAAATATATAACTTTCTACAGGACTGAATATAATATCTTAATGTAAAAGTCTGGAGCCTCTGGGGAGTATCTGAGTATTTATAACATTACAAAAACCAAAGGTCTCATCACATTGTTCATGAAATGCTGGGTGTATCCATCTCCTGGATCAGGCCTACAGAGGAGTGGTGAAGATTTCCCTGTGAGGGAGCTGCTGGTGAAGATCAGGAGTCCTGCTTGATCAATGCGATGAGCTTCAGTCTTCCTGGTGTTTCTTAAATGATGCCTCTTACAGCGGGTCAACAGAACATCTGGCACAGGACAGCTGTGATGAAAGAAAAGGAAGAAGTTTCTCCAAACCTCTGGACCCAGGAAACCCAGCTTGGTCCTGATAGTCTCCCTCACTAGTTTCTCTCCAGGGTGAATGTAGCTGTTGATATAATATGGACTCTATTATTAAAAGGACAAATTAGACAACACTACTGAAACGTTCTGCTGCTGTTTTTAAAGTCTCCATGTTACAAGGCTGTAGAGGGCTCTGAAGATTTAAATAGTTTTAGATCCATGACACCCACAGTCTTATGTTAAAATCTCAAAGGACAGCATGATATTTTTGATATTAACAGTAACTCTGGGCTTCTGTAGAGTGTGCAGCTTATCTCATCGCTGTCTAAAAATAGATAAAAACAAACATAAGAAGTGCTGAATCCTTCAATAACACAGACTATTAGAGTAGCAGGTGTGTAGCATCGCTAACTAGCTAGCAACCGGCCTCCAACACAGCGCGTATGCTAGCGGCTAATCTAGCTAACGAATTAACAACAAAGTGATTTTAGAACTATAAGATGATAAGCTGTTTGTCTTTTTTTATAACAGTGACATGGTTGTATTTACCTTAATAAAAGGAGTCGTCAGTCACAGTAAACCAGCAAAAAAACTCGAGCAGCCGGGCTACGTAAAAACTGTAGGGGGGCGTGTTTGCGGTCATGTCCAGCGGGTGTGTGGGCGGGAGCGTTACACAGTCGCTCCACCTCAAGTCACTACTGCGCAGACTCTGGCTCCAAATTTGCAAGATGGCAGCCTCCACAAGCGGGATATTTTGGCTTCATTTTTGCACAATGGTAGGAGGCGGGGTCGCGTCGTCCATGTTTTCTACAGTCAATGGTATAAACCCAGGACTTCTGGTCTCAAGGTGGCTACTCATCTCACTGAGCCAAACTGGTTGTCAGGTTACTGAAAAGAGGTGGAAAAGCTGAAGATTTCCTGAAAAGAGGTGACCTTTTTGAACTTTCTGCTGAAAACATGAAAAAACTGAAAAGTGTGCTGAAAACAGCTGCAGAAACTGAAAGTTCTACTGAAAACCGTTGAAAAAGCTGAAAATTCTACTGAAAGGAGGTGAACTTTTTGAACTTTCTGCTGAAAAGAGATGTGCTGAAAAGAGGTGAAGAAACTGAAATTTATGCTTAAAACAAGTGAAAAAGCTGAACTTTCTGCTGAAAACAGATGGACTGAAAATTCCACTGAAAACAGGCCAAGAAGCTGAAATCTGCTGAAAATAGGTGAATCAGCAGAATTTCTGCAGAAAAGAGGTAAAGAAACAAAAGATTGAGCTGAAAAGAGGTGAATCAGCAGAACTTCTGGTGACAAGAGGTTTCTGCTGAAAACAGCTAGAAAGCAGGGATTTGTGCTGAAAAGGGGTGAAAAAAGTGAAAATTCTGCTGAAAAGGGTGAAGAAGCTGAAATTTGTATTGAAAATGGTTAAAAAAGTTTAACTGTTAACTGAAAAAAAATGTTGCCATACGCGGGTATAGAAGTATAGAAGTTATGAGCACCAAAAGATATAGCTGACATAAGCAGAAAGCAGAACTTTTTTAAATTTGAATGGCAAAAATTAGATAAAAACCCAACTGAGCATTTCACTTCTTGAAGACTAAACTTTGGACAGAAAGGCCAACAAACAAACAGACAGCAACTTAAAGCTGCTGCAGTAAAGGCCTGGCAGAGCATTAAAAAGGAGGAAACCAGCATCTGGTGATGTTCATGAGTTCAAGACTTCAGGCTGTCATTGGCCAGCAAAGGGTTTTCAACCAACTATTAGAAATGAACATTTTTCACTTATTTAATTCGTCCAGTTACTTTAGAGCCCCTACAATGAAGGGATTGTGTTAAGAAAATGCTTTAGTTCCTCACATTTTTATGCATTCTCTCCATACCTGAGAGTGTCCAGTCTCCAGCCTGGATCCTTCAGTCCAGCCAACAGCAGCTTCATTCCTGGGTCTCCTGGATGATTGTACCTCACGTCCAGATGTCTCAGATGGGAGGGGTTGGAGCTCAGAGCTGAGGCCACAGATGTACAGCCTTCCTCTGTGATCAGACAGCCTGACATACTGCAGACACAAAACAACAACCTATCTGTAAACAATCATTTTCTGTTTCTCAGATACAGTAACAGATACAGTAACAGCTGTTTAACAGTGTAAGGTAACAGCCTCCAATATTAGAGAAAAACCCCAACCATCAGACAATCCACTGTGAGCAGCACTTGGCGATGGTGGGAAGGACTCCCTTTGATACAAAGATCCTCCCAGTGAAAACAGGCTCCAGGAGGATCATCTACCATGACTGTTGGCAGGGTGAGGGGAGAGAGAAGAGATGAGCTCAGAGAGACAAGAACAAAACACAAACTAAGGAGAGAGAAGAAAAAAGTTAAGGGCATGCAGTAGTGACATATAAAAGCATCAGGAGTGAAAAAGGGGGAGTGGAGAAGAAAGCAGAGCATCATGGGAAGTGTTAAGGTTCAAAATTGGAGGAAGGAGTACGAAGGGCTCACAGGCAAATAACAACTCTGGTCCAGAGGATGTGATCAAAGCGAAGATTTATTGATTACACGCGTGGAGTCCGAAGCTGGGCAAAATCAGCAATCGAACTGAACTTGCAACAATTAGACAACGGTCTTATAGGGTAGGACAACAAAGCATACGTCACTCCAAAACCACAAATGTTCTGTAACATAGTTTTAAAAGGAACATTGTCTTCGGGTCGGTGCTTCCCCTCAGCCTGCCTTCGCTGTCGCTTATCTTCTGGGACATCTGTTGCACTTCCTGTAAGCATCTAACAATATGCCGACAGAACTTGCACTTACAGCAAAAGTACATCTTAACTTTTCACCTACTCAAGTCAATGTACTATGGTGTGTACGTGTGTGCGTGAGTGTGTGTGTGCCTGCTGTGTAGGCTATGTCTGTGTCATGACCTCTCTATTGGTGTCTGTATGTGTGTATATGTCTCGTCTGTCTGTGCGTGCACAGAATGTGCATCTGCTCTCTGCCCTGTACACAGAAACACTGAGATCATAGAAGCATTAAAAACATTTACAATTATAGATTCAACCCAACCATTTAAAGTGGTTCTTCTTGGACCTGTAATAAAGACTATAACCATATATTTGAACATCTGAATGCATCTGGGCAGGCAACATCACTGTTAACATGAAACGGTAATGATGATTATAAAAATAGCAGCAAATAATAGCAGGAAAATATTTCTCCTCCCAACAGAAGTCCACCAACATCCTGATCCTATAGCAGCACAACTAAGGGATGGTTCAGGTTCACCTGATCCAGCTCTAACTATAAGCTTTATCAAAAAGGAAAGTTTGAAGCTGATCTTCAAAGTAGAGAGGGTTTCTGTCTCCTGAACTCAAACTGGGAGCTGCTTCCACACTGTCAGGAGTTTTCCTGAATTGCAACCCAGGTCGGAATAAAACGCTCAGAGACAGGTTTTACGTGTACACGGGGAGACTCAGAGAGTCTCTCTCCGCTGCAGTAAAAAGGAAGAGTCTTTATTCAGAGAGCACATACAGGAAGAGAGAAAATAGTACTGCAGGCTTCCTGTGTAACTTCCCCATTTAGGAGTCTGCACAAAGTTGCTGAGTTTAAGCTGAATACTGAAAAGAGCAAACACATTTAGATAATGAAACGTACCTTTAAGCATAACATAGTAAAAATCCCAAAATCCCAAGAAATCTCTTAACATTCCCTCCTGTTGTACATATACTGACATCCTACAGTATATGTACAGTTCATAGCTTATTGTATCAGCCTATGGCCACTTGTAAACATTTTTATTTTATATGTTTTATATGTTATATCTAAGTGTCTATCTCATTATCATCTTCTTCATTCTGTGACAGGGTGATGTAAGCATGAATTGAAGCAGAATAACAGTATTATAACACCAACAAAAACAAGTCTTTTAATCAGCAGGGTCTTCCAAGAGCCACTTAAAAGCCACGTAAGCCAGTCTTCGTTGTCGTGCATCCCGAAGTTGTCTGAGTGTTTTCAGAGCATCAGTCATGTTTGGTGAGTGCACATTACCTGGAATGTATGTGCAACATGTGTTGCTAAAGAGAATTCTCCTTTCTCGGCGAGAATTATGTCCAATGCTACCCTGTGTTGCATTACTGCAATGCACAAAGCATCAATCTCTCGATCCCATTCGTTGTTGAATTTACATGAAGCATTCAGAACCATTTGTCTTTCAGTCCAAAGTTTAAATTCCTCTGGGACATCGGAACCCCATATGGAATCATGCTGCTTGAGGTCTGGGGTGCTTCATCTTTTCCTTGTTGTTGACGTTGATGTTGTCGTGGCGTCCATGGTTATCTTGAAAGTGTGGTCAGATATGAAAATGGGAGTGCACTGACCTGTCCAATTCCCAGGAAGGATATCCCAGGCCATCCCTTGCACCCAGAAGGTGCCATTTGAGATGTTGCTGCTCTTCACGGGCCCTCCAGTGTGTCTGTACTGCTTTGCAGATGGTGGTGTTTCCCATTAGCGTGGATCCGTTCTCTTGGCGGTAGCATAGGCTGTGGCTCAAATTCCCATTGTTTCCAAGAAAGACTGGGAATGATTCAGCCTTACTTCTGTGCTTCACTTTCAGGTCAACCCAGAACCATTCGTCACATCCTATCTGGAGAGGTTCCTCATGGTTGACCACGATTCCCTGGAACTGATACCCATAGCAGTCTTTTCTGGGTGTGCTGTCATGTATATATCGATACCATGCGTTGTTCATCCATGGATGAATGTGGTCTTGTGTCATGTCACGAAGATGTGAGTTGTCATGTGTCATGTCCATCTTCTTTCTTTCTTTCGGGTGAGTGTTAAGAAACTCACCAGGAGTGCAATACTAGCCACTAGGAGGATGAGCGTCTTCATGGTGACCAGACGCACCAAGTCCTATAGGTCCAAGTCCAACATAGCCAGGCTTTCTTTGCTGCTTTGACAAGACCCCAAATCCCAGTCAGAGATGATGAGCATCATTACAGCAATGATCATTTCTCTGTTAACCCAGGCTTTCTGCTTCAGGTTCTGTGCAAGCTCACATAACAAGGAGACCTTTAAACATCATTTCAGTAAATGGATGGACTGAGCATGGCCTACAGATGAACTGGTGCTAGAGATCATAAAGAACATCAAGTAAAACAGACAAATTCAACACTTTAGATGGAAATATGAGATTAATGCTGTAGACAATCATGAACCTGCTGAATTCATGAACATCAAGAATGCAGCCAGTGGTAAAATAAAGATTTGACTGCTCAGTGTTACTGTCTATTCCTAACATATTCCTAACATGATAGCTGCACTTTAGAGCTCTAAAACTGGAACTGACACATATTTAAACACTACATGTTACTCAGTACATTCAGTTCTGACACTCACCAACAGTCCAACAAAGGGAACATGGAGATCACATCAGTTTGTCACCAAAGTCAAATTATAAGGGCTAGGAAAGTTAACCTGTTATTATCTCGTAGAAATGTGCTAAACAGCCGGCATTTGTATCTGTATTTGTATTTGTTGAGGGGGGAAAAGTATTTGTATTTGTATTCTAGTGAAATTCAAAATAGGCGGTCTTTCATGTTAGCCTTTTAATTTGCGTTATAGTGTAAGTATTCTTTAATTATATCCATTATAATAAATGGATATGCAATATTAGTTAATGCCCATCCATCCATCCATTTTCTTCCGCTTTATCCGGGGCCGGGTGGCGGGGGCAGCAGCCTAAGCAGAGAAGCCCAGACCTCCCTCTTCCCAGCCATCTCTTCCAGCTTATCCGGGGGAACACCAAGGCGTTCCCAGGTCAGCCGAGAGATATAATCTCTCCACTGTGTCCTGGGTCTGCCCCGGGGTCCCCTCCCGGTGGGACATGCCCGGAAAACCTCGCTCAGGAGGCATCCTTGTCAGATGCCCGAACCACCTCAACTGGCTCCTTTTGACGTGGAGGAGTAGTGGCTCTACTCTGAGCTCCTCCCAAATGGCTGAACTTCTCACCCTGTCTCTAAGGGAGAGGCCAGCCACCCTTTGGAGGAAGCCCATTTCCACCGCTTGCATTCGCGATCTCGTTCTTTGGTCACTACCCACAGCTCGTGACCATAGGTGACGGTAGCGGCGTAGATCAACCCGTAAATTGAGAGCTTCACTTTTACAGTCAGCTCTCTCTTCACCACAACAGACCGGTACAGCGGCCGCATCACTGCAGCCGCTGCACCAATCTGTCTGTCGATCTTCCGCTCCCTTCTCCCATCACTCGTGAACAAGACCCCGAGATACATAAACTCCCAACTTGGGGCAGGGTCTCGTCCCTGACCCGGAGTGGGCACTCCACTCTTTTCGGGCTGAGGACCATGGCCTCAGATTTGGAGGCAGACAGTACCAGGAGAGGATGCTTTAAGTGCATGTGTGACAGGAAGCTATGCTAAGGTTAACTGGCCTTTAGCCTACCTACATCTTGCTGTCTGCAAAAGACAGTAACTTAAACGTAACATATAACTCCCACAAGTGCATACAATTCGACACAACTACACAAGCACTGTTTTAACCTTTGTAATCGAACGTTAACATTACTCTCTCAACAGCCTATTGTCTAAATTACCAAGCTAACAGAGCTACGTAAATGGAGCGAACATGAGAGCACCCATTTCCAGACGTCAATAATGCAGCAATGGGATAATCTCCCGATCGAACCTCGCTTCCTGAAAGTTATAAATTTCCTCAGGAACTCAGTTAAGGTACAAAACCCTATTCAAAAACAGCGATGTAGTTCAGTTGGTTTTTTTACATGAGGGACAGAAACATGGAGACAGGTACAGATCTTTGACATGGACATATTCATTTTAAACTGTTCCAGAGGGCAGTGTTGATCCAACTAACGTTATTTGGAAGCAAAGTTGAGTTTTCTTATTATTGGAGTGCTTCAAGTCTGAAGTATCACTTAAATGCATTAAACGCTGCTGATGGCAGCAAACAAACCACCCATACCACCAGTGGCGGGAGGCTTGGGCAGACTAGGTTGGATCATCTTGTGGAAGAAGTCTAGATGAACCAAAGAAAGACAAGCTAACAAACGCCATAGTGAAGTGGAGAGCTACAAACTGCAGGCCAATTAGTGTTGTTGAAGAAGTTGGTCTGAGGAATGTTCTTAGGATCAACAAATGATAGAAATTGCCTCCCTCAAGACTAGGGATGGGTATCGTTTAGGTTTTATTTGATACCAGTGCCAAACCGGTACTTTTGAAACGGTGCCGGTGCTTATTTGGCTTATTTGAAGAGTTTCAGTCAGGTTTCAGAGCTCATCACAGCACAGAAACAGCTTTAGTGAAGGTTACAAATGATCTTCTTATGGCCTCTGACAGTGGACTCATCTCTGTGATTGTCCTGCTAGACCTCAGTGCAGCGTTCAATACTGTTGACCATGATATCCTATTAGAGTGATTAGAACATGCTGTAGGTATTACAGGTACTGCGCTGTAGTGGTTTGTATCATATCTATCTAATAGACTCCAACTTGTACATGTAAATGGAGAGACCTCTTCACTCGCTGAGGTTAATTATGGAGTTCCACAGGGTTCACTGCTAGGACCATTATACATGCTTCCCTTAGGCCAGGGGTGTCGGAATCCAAGCCTCGAGGGCCGGTGTCCCTGCAGGTTTTAGATGTGTCCTTGAACCAACACAGCTGATTTAAATGTCTAAATTACCTCTTCAACATGTCTTGCAGTTCTCCAGAGGCCTGGTAATGAACTAATCATTTGATTCAGGTGTGTTGACACAGGGTGGGATCCAAAACTCCTGCCCTCGAGGCCTGGAGTTTGACACCCCTGCCTTAGGCAGTATCATCAGAAGACAGCATACATTTTCACTGCAATGCAGATGACACCCAGCTCTATCTATCCATGGAGCCAGATAACACACACCAATTAGTTGAAATGCAGGAATGTCTTCAAGACATTAAGAGCTGGATGGCCGCTAACTTTCTGCTCCTTAATTCAGATCAGACTGAGGTTATTTTTCTCTACTCTGAAAATCTTAGAAATATGGTATCTAACCAGATTCTTACTCTGGATGGCATTACCTTGGCCTCCAGTAACACTGTGAGGAACCTTGGATTCATTTTTGACCAGGATATGTCCTTCAATGCACATATTAAACAAATATGTAGGAGAGCTTTCTTCCATTTGCGCAACATCTCTAAAATTAGAAATATCCTGTCTCAGAGTGATGCTGAAAAACTAGTTCATGCATTTATTGCTTCTAGGCTGTAGTACTACAATTCATTATTATCAGGATGTCTTAAAACTCCCTGAAAAGCCTCCAGTTAATCCAAAATGCTGCAGCAAGCGTACTGACAGGGACTATAAAGAGAGAGCATATTTCTCCTGTATTGGCTTCCCTTCATTGGCTTCCTGTTAAATCCAGAATTGAATTCAAAATCCTGCTCCTCACATACAAGGTCTTAAATAATCAGGCCCCATCTTATCTTAATGACCTTGTGGTACCATATCACCCTATTAGAGCACTTCGCTCTCAGACAGCAGGCTTACTTGTTGTTACTAGAGTATTTGAAAGTAGAATGGAAGGGAGAGCCTTCAGTTTTCAGGCCCCTCTTCTGTGGAACCAGCTTCCAGTTTGGATTAGGCTTAAAACTTTCCTTTTTGCTAAAGCATATAGTTAGGGCTGGACCAGGTGACCCTGAATCCTCCCTTAGTTATGCTGCAATAGACGTAGGCTGCCGGGGATTCCCATGATGCATTGAGTTTTTCCATTCCAGTCACCTTTCTCACTCACTATGTGTTAATAGAACTCTCTGTATTGAATCATACTTGTTATTAATCTCTTTCTCTCTTCCACAGCATGTCTTTATCCTGTTTTCCTTCTTTCACCCCAAGCGGTCGCAGCAGATGGCTGCCCCTTACTGAGCCTGGTTCTGACAGAGGTTTCTTCCTGTTAAAAGGGAGTTTTTCCTTCACACTGTCGCCAAAGTGCTTACTCATACGGGGTCATTTGATTGTTGGGGTTTTCTCTGTATGTATTATTGTAGGGTCTACCTTACAATATAAAGCACCTTGATGCAACAGTTGTTGTGATTTGGTGCTATATAAAAGAAATGCAATAGAATTAGTGCGCTTCAAGGCTGAAATCATATGGAGTACAGAAACCTTGTTCTCTTTCAAATGTGCTACCATCTTTTCATGCTCTCTGGAACCAGTCCAGTTACAGATTCAACTGCCATCGCTGGATCCGGCCTGTTGGACCTCCTGCTACCTTGGACCTGCCGGCCAAGCCTCCACCTGACCCGTGATGGGTGCGGTCCTACAGAGGTGGCGTGAATCTCAGTAACCTTCGTCCGCTGGGATGTGCTACAGTTAGCAACACTTCGATCACACTTCAGATGGGCCTGCTAAACACCAGGTCACTGTCAAACTTTGATCCTAAATTACTTTTTTTTTATCTTGTCGGTACAAGATTTTATATTCCTAACGGAAACTTGGCTTCGAACGGTGAGTTTTCTTCTTTCTCGGAACTCCTTCCTCCGATTGCTCATTTTTCAGCCCCCACTGATTCTCCCGGGGGCCTCCAAGTCATCGATGGTGGCTGGTACCCTAAGCATGACAGCGCCGTGCCACCTTTGGAGTTTTAAGGCCTAGTGAAATGATCTCACCAGCGCTCTGTAGTAACCGCAACCACTGGCGATAAGGAAAGGCTGCTCTTCATAGAGAACTCACACTGGGGGAGACGTTTTCTGGTTGACTCCGGCTCCCAGAAGAGCCTTGGGACATCTCGTGCAGATCTCCACAATGGTATATTATTTAATCTTAAAAAAACATTTGTATACTTTCCACGTACCACTAGTGTTACGCACACCAAGTTTGAGAAAGACTGAACTAGATCAAATGTTAACATCGTGGCAGAGGCAAAGAACTTTCATTTTATATTTGCTTTGATTAGATTCATGTTTCAGCTCAGACTGACAGAAATATTAGAACTGCTACTATGTTAAAGAGAATACTGCTGTTAAAAAGCAGCTGATTTGTTTCATATCTGCTCACTGAATGTTGCACTTCTCATACTGCAGTACTATTAAAATAACTACACAATACACTACTTTTGAACTCATGATTGAATGTTGCTGTAACAATGCCATTAATGGTGATTCAAAGTGTTCATGGTTTCCCAGCACTACAAATGATTGTACAAGTGTGACTGATCCACTTTCTAATGTGTGAGTAGCCCACACTGTGTGTCACTGTGTCACCGGTGAGTCTGTGTATCCAGATTCTATGAGGAGAACAGGATATAGTGAATTAGTCCAGCTGATTAAAGTCTGACTCCATCCTCCATTTAAATAAGTCACACCAAAAACTGAATACCTTTGCCTTTGTGTAGCTGACACTTCATTTTAATGCCCTTCTCTTCTGGTTCATCTTGTTTCAGTTTCTATAAGCACACAGGTTTCATCAGTGACTCTATGACCTCAGTAATTTTTGCTGGGTCTTAATGCTCTGAACAAAGATGCACATCACAAGACAAAATGGAAATAAATCAGTCTTTCATTTCTCACTTCTGTTTGACTTCAGCTCTCAATGTCCCACCATAACCCAAGGAAAGAATTACTGTCCATCCAGGCTCCTGAACATGAAGCTGATCAAGGTTGAGTATTGTGATGGCTGATGGAGATGATGATGAAGACGTGAATCCAGGAGCTGTATAAAAGGCCCCAAAGTTCATAGAATAATTCTATTTAAGTTCTTATACAGATTTAAGTTTAACTAATGTTGTGTTTGTATTTAACCTTCTGTTAGCGGAGTCAGCCCACCGACTGGTGACATCATACAGTTAGTAAAGAGGCAGTTTAGTGTGGGAGGAGCTCCAGTGGGTGGTGCACTGATTCCTGCGGTATGTGATGTTTGCATGAATGATGAGTGAGGATTACCTGTGTAGTATTTTCCCTTAATTGTTTGTGTTGATACATTATATATTTACAGTCTACAAGCTAATGTAGTAGTAATAGTTAAAGCGGTATAGGCCACGCACGCGATCGTGAGTTCACCCTCACTTCATGTGTTACTTGACATCAGTTTGTTTATCCTGCTTTAGCATTAGTTTGCTGCGTGTACGGTCCTTCATATGTTTCTAACGTCATGTCTGTGTTATCAGAGCTTCCCTGCATGATCTCTGTACTGCTCCTGACAGTTCCGCTCCGACTGCTCTATGGCAGACAGTTTGTTATGTATTGTGTACTTTCCTTTTTGTAGAATACCACACATGTGATCACAGCCACAATAATCAATCAGGGGAAGAGCAAACTGCCTCAAACTAAACCTTAAGCTCCTTATTCCACCGTCTGGGATAATTTGGCCTTCAGTGGTGACTTAGCCAACACACCTGGGTGACCGTAGTGCTAAAGAATCAGTGTCACAACAGTGTCATCCCTGATATCTCCACTCCAGCAATGATATATGAAGACTGTGACACTGCAGTGAAATGGAGCCCTGCTGATGCGGACGGTTTTCTGGTGTCCCACTGACAACCTGGTGAAGCTAACATGCTAACACTAGCATTACTGCATGTAGCCCCACTCTTCTTACAGCAACATGCAACTTTCATGTGCAAATAAAGCCTGAAGCAGCTAGCATTGTTAGTATTGGCATCAAGCCCTGTTACATTTATACACTGTTAGAGGAATGGTTCCAATCTACAGCCTTTTAAAATAATGATTAAAATGCTGTCTGAAAACACAGTGTCATCAGTCCAGATGTTACCATATTACTTTATGATACTCAGATTTAACTGAGATGGAGAGATTAAAATCAGCACTGTCAGTCCAGTCAGTTCTTGTTTTAACCCTTTAAGACCTACCATTGAACCAAGTCCGCCAGAGCTTATATTATATTTTTACATGCTGTAGTGCCATTTTTGGGAGCATTTCAAGTTGCTATACATCAATACAACCATTATAGCCCAAATTTTAATAATAGGTATGCATTAAGTGCATAGTAATTACATAAATTGCAAGAAAGTGCAATAAACTATAGAACAATTGAAAATCGTTTTTGTTTGTTTTTTTAACATATATTTCTAGTTAGAGAAATTTGAGAGGTTTATCCCTCAAAACTGTAAATCCAAAAAAGTTGCACAAAATAGTGTGCCATCACAGGAAGTTTATTTTGAGTGTCTCTATAGTTTTATTTTTGAAATACAGCAATTTCTATATACTGCAGGGAAAATGAAAATAAATATTATAATGCAAATTTGCATAAAACCCAGCATATGCATCAAAATAAACTATTTCCAGCAGTGCAATTTGAGTTCTAAGCATCCTAGAAACGATACAGAAAGTCATAAAGTCAAACATAACTTTTAAAAACACCAGTATAGGCTCATAAGGCCCTGAAGGTAAAAAAAAACCCCAAAAACCTACATTTCCGCAAAATGACGTCACTTCCGGTTTCGGGCAGGTCATGGCGAACATGCAATAGTTCACACTGATGGACGTAGAAAGTGTTACGAACAGCTGATCGGATTGGCAAAGCGTGTTTCTGGAATATGATGTTTTTGGTGCTGCAAGTCCTTTTCATGCCATTTTTGCAAAGCTACATGTGGAAGGAAACCATGACCTAGGACAAGCTGATGGCATAAGATGCAAGTACAACTCCTATGGTTCCACATGCAAAAAAAATTATTGTGCTATCTTACGTGGTTGCAGTTCTACTGGGATTTAAAAATAGTTACGCAAAACGGAGTGTGCCTGCTCGGACTGGCTTTAAAGCGTTAATGCCCTCTGCCAAGTTAATAAAGACTGAATATGGTGTTACTGACTCTAAGTTCATTTGTTATAATTACATATGTGCACACATTCATTCTGACCTGGAAATAGAAAATCATCAAGGACCACTCTGTGTAGGTTTACTTTTACATGTGGGTCATCTTACAGTTTCCATAAAGCTTTACCGCTTAGAGCTAAATTAATACTTGTCTCAGCAGAGCTCTGTGTCTTTGTCAGCCTGGCTACTGTTACGGCCCTGGGCCTTGGAGGGAGCGAGACTGCCCTTTTGTCTATGTAAATCGAAGTGTGCTAGGACTTATGGAGGATTGGCTGCTGGGAGTCCTGTGCCAGCCTTCTTTTATGCAGATCAAAGTGTGCCAGACCTCGCGGACGATTGGCTGCCTGGAGATCCCGTGACCACTCCAACACCAATTGACTGGCTGATTGTCTGCACCTGGGAGTATAAAAGGCTGAAGATCCTTCACACTATGGGGAACTGCTGCTCTGAAGTGAACATGCAGTGTCCTCCTCGTCTGCTTTGCATGTGAAGCTCGTTTGTTAAATCTGTTCACTGTGTTGCTCTCTGTTTAAACCTGATATACAGCTGAACTTATTTTCATTAGTTTTGTGGTGCTGGCTTGCTTTAGTTACCCTTAGCTTTTATTTTGTGTGCTGCCAGCTTGCCTTAGTTAACCTTTAGCTTTTACTCTTGACTGTTTTTTTTTCTTTATGTAATAGTTGTTTGCCCAGTAGTCTGTGGAACAGCCCTGTCGGTTTTCTGTAGTGATGTGTCCTGTGTGTCGAAGCTTCAAATCGCGCTTCGGGTAATCTCGGGGGCGTGTCTGTGAAGCGCGTATCGAGGCTTGCTTTGATTACGTATGCAGTGACGTTCGAGGCTTCGCGGGCAGTCCGTACCACGTGACTGATTCGGGAACTGGTTCACTGGTTCGCGCCAGATTCGAAATAAAATGGGCAGCAAAACACAGCTGATTCCCCCATCACATTGTGTTGCGGAATTGGATTGTTTACGTGCTACATAGTTACTTGAGCATTTCTTCTTCGATGGAGCCTGCAAGGAAGAGATTTGTTTTCTCTTCTAATAAAGTATGCACACAGTAATAAATGTCACAAATGATAAGTACCATAATATAAATAAACAACACTACAGATCCTATAACCTGATTTATGTCTTTTAGTTTATTAAAAAGTGAAGCGCCACACAGTTTGTGTCATTATCCAGATGTACATAAGCATGATTACACAGTTATAGGGGTGGGTTTTGATTATCGATTAAAATCGATTCTGGCTTGGAAAACGTGATATTGTTTAATTAAAATCCTGAATCGATTTTTAATATAACTTTATTTTGCCCGAAATGCCAGAATCTCAGGTTAAACCTCACAAAAATTTCAACAACCACCAAACAGCTAAAACAGTAAGTGACAGCAGGTACACGGATTCTGCACAAAGACGCAAACACAAAGCGCGGAACCGCTGACGGATCAGAATCAGTGAGATGTCGCCTTTCTCACCCGACGACACGGACACGGTCGGGGCTGAAAGGACAGCTCACTGATTCTCATGTGTCGGCGGGTCCACGCTTCGTTTTTACGTCTTTTTGCGCTGATTCTGACGCTGCAGGTTTTATTTTTCTCCAAACAATATTGACCGAACCGGCAGCAAAAGAAGATCCAAACTACGCTTCACATAAACATCGTCATGAAATCACTCTGACTTTTGCTGTTTTGCTTCCACCACGATAAAAATCACACTTCATGCACAGCTCTCTCTCCCTCTCTCTCTCTGTACTTGAAGAACAGTTTCCCGTCTAAAAATCTGTTTTCTGCATTATTCCCTTGCTTGTTACGCACAAGTCTACCGTTGTTTACAGCGCTGTCAGCCGCTGTTTTTTCCTTTTACTTACTACCGAAAAGAAAACCTAATTTCTGCTGTTCAATAGGCTACCAAACAAATTTAAACTTTTTAAAATTATGCAAAATTGCTGAACGCTTAGCTGTGTCTCTAAACCTCTGTAACTTTGCTTTGCTTCATTCAGCAGCATCAGGTAATGTTCATATGTTGATGAATGGTTTTCTTTCGTTTTTGATCTGCTGCAGAATATTTTTATAAATCGTATTTCTGTTTTATCCTTAGCTGCTTTGACACAAAGGCATCTGCTGTGATGCTCACACCTTTGATAAAGTCTCGCAAGTGTCAGCTTTCTTTTTATAGATATAAAAATATAGAAATGTACTGATCCATGATCTGAATTATAATATTTCTGACTGAGGCACAATTTCCCCTGATCGAATCCTGGATCGAATCGATTCTAGAAATCAGTGACAATACGCAGGCCTAACAGTTACACAATCATACCAAAACTCTGTCCTGATAGTTTCCACTTTCTCTTTTGTATCAGAAAATACTGAGACAATATTTGGGATAAATAACCACGAAAACAATCTATTTATTCAGTTTAGAGGTTTACACATCACATCATTATAATCACAGAGCCTGTTTCACTTAAATCGTCCACTTGATGGCGCAGTAGAGCAAATGAATCATCACAATGCTTCGAACCATGAGTCGACCAGTTGGATGGAAAGCTTCAGCTCATCACGAGGCTTCATCTCACCATCACTAGTTTTCTGTTTAAAGTTTGACATTAAAACCTTTTTCTTTACTCAGTTTTATGTTGGGGGCTTGTGTATGTTACTCCTCCCCTGACGTCTAGCAGAGGGGGTCGTAACATAAGTTATGGATATAACCTGGAGTTGTTCCTGTTAACTCAGATCAACAGAGCACCAGAAATTTGATTTAGTCTTCTGAGTCAGAAATGATGAATTTGACAATATGTTGTTGGTCAAATTGCTGTTTCTGGTTCCAGGTCGCTGCTCGTGCGGTTGACCGGCCAGCCAGCTGAGCAGTTTTGCGTTCTTTTTCTAACTTTAATGCTGTTTTCGTCATTGTATTTCGCCATCTACTCAGTATATTTGTATTCTTTCCTTTTCCTAATTTTTGCGATTTTTCGGACTTGTTTTCGACACTCGACATGACCCCAAGGCTCACCTACACCAGGGACTCCCTCATCCAGCTGCGGCCAAAGAGTACATCACCAATACTCTGTTCAAACTGGAGCAATTATCACCGGACTCTCCCAAGTTCATCCTGGGTGATTTCAACCACTGTTCCCCTGACAAATCGCTTAAAGGATACCAACAGTATGTTTCATGCAGCACAAGTCAGGGGACGACTCTGGATAAATGCTATGGCTCTGTACCAGATGCATTTAAAGCCCTACCCCTCCCCCCTCTCGGCTCAGCAGACCACCGCACCATCCTGCTGGCCCCTGCTTACACCCCAGTCATCAAGAGGATTAAAAAGGTCACCAAAAACTTCAAGCAGTGGACAGAAGAAAGTATCTTCACCCTACAAGGATGTTTCAAAGCCACTGACTGGGACAGCCTTCTTTCTCCCTCTGATGACATTGACGAACAAATCAACACAGAGACATCATACATCTCCTTCTATGTTGACTACATTATCCCCTCAAAAACAGTCTCCATCTACCGCAACAACAAACCCTGGATCACCAAGGAGCTCAGGGAAATCCTTAATAAAAGAAAAAAAAAGAGGATTTTCTTCACTGGCTCTGCACTGGACAAAAAGGAGGTCAACAGGGAGGTGAAGAGGGCCATAAAAACTGCTAAACTGGAGTATAAAAACACAGTTGAAAAAAATCTCACCACAGGGGACCTCCACTCAGCCTGGCAGGCCTCTGTTAATACTGCTGTCACCACCCCCAGAACCATCCAGGTGGAGGGCAGCAACCCCTCCTCCCTCCGTGATGACCTCAACTCTTTCTACACCAGGTTTGAGACGGACAACATCACCCAGCTTGAGGAGTCCAGATCCTCACTCAAACCTAGCGCCTCCGCACTCACCTTCAGGACTGAGGACATGGTGAGAGCCCTCAGGAGGACCAGGGAGAGGAGCTCACCCGGCCCTGACAACATCAGCAGTCGAGTTCTGAGGCACTGTGCAGGGCAACTAGGAAGTGTGTTCCAGACTCTATTTCAACACTCAATTGACAGTCACACCATCCCCCAGCTGTGGAAACACGCCACAGTCATCCCCATCCCCAAAAGAAACAACCCAAAACTCAGAATGATCTTCAAACTGTGGCCCTCACCTCCCTGGTGATGAAGGCCATGGAGAAGATCATAAAACAGCACATCATAAGAGCAACTGACCCCCTGATGGACCCACTCCAGTTTGCTTACCGTGCACGCAGAGGTGTCGATGATGCAAAAATCTTCATCTTGGACTCCATCCACAACCATCTAGAGCTCTCTGACTCCTCCGCCAGACTTCTGTTTGCTGATTTTTCAACAGCATTCAACACTCTGCAGCCTCATATCCTGGCCACTAAACTTTCCTCCCAATTTCAACTGGATGATCAGCTAATCCTGCGGATATTGGACTTTTTGACCAATGGGACTCAGAAAGTTCAGGTCAACTACTCTCTTTCCAGTCTCCATTCCACCTCCACTGGCACCCCCCCAGGGCTGTGTGCTCTCCCCCTGGTCTCCGTCCTCTACACCGATGACTGCAGATCCACACAGCCCAACTGTCACCTGGTTAGATATGCTGACAACACAGTTCTCCTGTCACTGCTGTCAGGCCCCTCACAACACCACGGGTCCACTCTGCAAGAGTTTGTAGAGTGGTGTGACAGCTCCAAACTTGAATTGAACGTGAGCAAAACCAAAGAGATGGTGGTGACCTTCTCCAGTAGGCAGAGGGATCTGGCTGCTTCAGTCACCACCACCATCCACGGGAAGCCAGTGGAGGTAGTGGAGGAGTACAAATACCTGGGAACCATCTTTGACAACCTGAAATTCTCTGCCAACACAGAGGAGATTCTCAGGAGGTGCCACTAAGAGGCTATACCTCCTTAGGAAACTCAACTCCTTTGGAGTCAGCACACCCATCATGATGACTTTTTACTCACTCCCTCAGCCTTCGGAACAAGAACAGACTGCAGCACACTGCATCAGTGTGCTCTAAAATCACTGGACTGCCTGTCAGAACTCTGGAACAGGTTTTCAGCCAACAGGCTCTTAAACAGGCAGCCAAAATTATCAATGACCCCTCTCACATTCTTCACCCCACATTTCAATGGCTCCCCTCTGGGAAACTCCTCCGCTGCATTTCCTGCAGGACTGAGAGGAGGAGAGCCACCTTTGTCCCCAAAGCCACTGTGCTTTTTAACTCCAGCCATAAGACCATTTCCCACACCAGAAACATAAACTACTCTACACTCTTTTTATACTGCTGACACTTTATTCACTTTTAGTCACTTACAGTTATTTATTCATCTTTCAGTCACTTTAATTTTTAAAACTGTAATTTTAAAACTGTATATAGTTTATATTCTGTGTATTTATTATTTCACTCCTATTGCCTGTTCTTATTGTCCTTATCTTCATCGTATGCTGCTCGGTTGTTTGTTAATTGCCCCTTGGGGATAAATAAAGTTTTCTGATTCTGATATTTTTATTACTAAAATGTTCTGTAAATCAGTCTGAGGATCAGATTGGACTTTTCATTGCAAATGAAAAACATAAAGTGAACAAATATCATGTTACTGTTTATGCAGTGATATAAATCAGGTTTTAAATGATCATCAGTGCAAAAAATTTAAATCCTGACCTGAGAGTTTCCATTTTACATTGTGAACTCCTCAGTCCTGCAGACAGAAACTTCACTCCTGAATCCTGCAGGTCAGAGTTACTCAGGTCCAGCTCTCTCAGACTAAAGGACTGGGACCTGAGAGCTGAGAGCAGAGCTTCATAGCCTCTCTCTGAGAACTGACAGTGACTCAGTCTGAAAAATGAGAGATAAAAAAACCCCACTGTTGATGAAGTGCAACGAGCGTGCACTGAAGATTTATTCGATTTAGCAATCCTGTTTTTTGGGGGGGGGTTTTTAGAAGTCCTTCATTCCTTACTAAGATACAACAAATGCATGACACTGACCATTATTGGCTAAAATACACTGCTTAAAAAAGTAAAACAAAACAAAAAACAAAACACAGCAACAACACTCAACACAACGGTTAATCAATTCTGGAATTGGGTTCCATGTGCTAGGCAGTGATGGCAGGGCATTAACACCAAAGTAACCGAGACTAATTAATATTGATCAATAAGTCTCTCTGCCATTTAAATGATCAAAAAACTACTATCAGAAGTTTAACTGACTTGATCCTATACTCTAATTATAAGGCGTTCCTTTATTTTCATTTTTTTTTTCAAGTAGTGTATTCATATTGGTTAATTCTGTCAATTAATGAAAAGCGCAATTCCACTTGATCTCTCACCTCAAAGTATTCAGTTTACAGTGTGGACTTCTCAGTCCTGCAGACAGAAACTTCACTCCTGAATCCTGCAGGTCAGCATTACTCAGGTCCAGCTCTCTCAGACTAGACGACTGGGAGCTGAGACCTGAGAACAGAACTTCATATCCTCTCTCTGAGAACTGACAGTAACCCAGTCTGAAAAATGAAAGATAAACAAACAATTCTGTTGAAATGGAACGAGTGTGCACTGAAGAGCTATTAGACAACCTCCCTCTCCCTTTTTTTTTTAATGAGTCCTTCATTCCTTACTAAGATACAACAAATCTGCCACAGATTTTTTTATTGGCAAAAATACACTTCTAACAAAAAAACAAAAACAAAAACAAAACAACAACAGCAAAACACCAAAATTGATTATACTTAGCACATTAGTTAATCAATTCTGGTATTCTAAGGCAAATGCCAATTCGGCTCAATGTGCCGGGCAGTGACGGCAGCGCATTAACACCAAAGTAGCTGACACTGATCAATATTGTTGAATAAGTCTCTCTGCCATTTACATGATCATAAAAGTATTGCACAAGTTTAACTGACTCGATTCTATATTCTGATTGTAAGGCATTCCTTTACTTTTCAAGTACAGTGGAACCCCGACTTACAAAATTAATTAGTTCTTGAGGGTCTTTCGTAAGTCGAAAATTTTCGTAAGTCAAAGCACCCATCACGCCTTTTGAGTGAGGCGATGCTGAATAATAGGCTATAGGCTAATTGCTAACTTGAACAACAATACGTCATTCAAGTGGAACAGCGAAGCGCAATTACGAAAGCCAAGGGGTTGTCACATGATTTAGAAGGCATTGTAGGCATTGTAGGCTTAGCCAATCAGAGCCAGCGGATTTCGTTACATGGGCTTTTTGCAATTCGTAACTTGAATTTTTCGTTAAATGGGGTATTCGTAAGTCGGGGTTCCACTGTTTATTCATATTGTTTAATTCTGTCAATTGATGAAAAGCACAATATCACTTGATCTCTCGCCTCAGAGTATTCAGTTTACAATGTGGACTCCTCAGTCCAGCAGACAGAAGCTTCACTGCTGAATCCTGCAGGTCAGAATTACTCAGGTCCAGCTCTCTCAGACTTGAGGACTGAGAGCTGAGTACTGAGGACAGAGCTTCACAACCTCTCTCTGAGAGCTCAGGGACACTCAGCCTAAAACACAAAAACAAAATAAAAACAAAATCTGAAAAAGTGTCATTTGATAACAAACTGTTTTTGATTAATTTAAATCACTTCATATGTTGTATCTTTACAAGAAAGACAAATGTCAGCGTGCATTACTTTTTATGGTTAACTAAAAAACATTTTAGTTAAAAAAAAAAATTCCTGCGTAAATATAAAGACCTGGAACTTGCTCATGGAATCCAAGGCTAAACAAAAACAAGTGATGACTCCTCATTCTGTGAACAGGTGATAAGCAAGTCTGTAAGTATTCAGCAATGAGGGAGAAGGCTGGCTCAGATCCTGGTGAGTGAGGCTGTATTACACTCGAGGACTGCAAAAGTCGTTTGATCTCAATAAGGTCGAGATTTAATCTAAAGATTCTGGGAGACTGAACCAGTAAACTTTTCATGGAAATTATTTCTGCAAAGCAGGTATAGTGATTAGTCCTTAAATCAGAGTCATTCAAAAAACAGTGAGATAAAGTCTGAACTCTCCTACTGCACAGTGTAAATGTCAGTATCCTCTGGGTGGTTACTGGCCATTGTGTTCTGTCACAATTTGTCAAGGTTCACAGACTGTGTACAGTCAAAGGGCATTTTATTTATTTGCTCTACTTTTAATCCTTATTATTTTGTTATGTTTGTTGTTGTTGTTGCTTGTGTACAGTGTCCTTGAGTGTCTTGAAAGGCGCTTTGTAATATAAAATGCATTATTATTATTATTATTATTATTATTATTATTATTATCATTATTATTATGAAATAGCAAAGGCTGAAAAAAGCAAGCAGATCTAACTAAACCAGAAGAAACACGAGGACTATGATTGAATATGCCAGCAGCTGCAGATCCTGGGAACTGTACTGGTGAGGCTCATTGTAACATATAGAAGTGAACTCATCTCCAGCTGAGCAGTGCACTGATGCAGAGCAATAAGACCAGAGGAGGAATGAGGGAGTTGATCACCTATGGCTCCATCACAGTCTTTGAACGTCTTCAGTCAATCTTCAGTCACAGAATGATGCTGCTAAGCTTTCAACCAGCACATGAAATAGACTGGACATTACTCCAGTTTTAATCTCATTACATTGGTAACCAGTTCATTTTAGAACTTAAAAAATCACAGTCCTTACTTTTAGAGCCCTGTGTGGTCAAGTCCGAGCCTTCATTTCTGACCTTCTAGAAACATACAGCTCTTCTCACAGTGTGACACCTTCTAGTTAAAGGCAGTTACTGGTCCCACTAACTGATTTATTCAGACTATTGTTCAGACTGGCCTTTAACTAGTTTTAGACTGGATGAGGTCAAATGTTTGCTGTTTAATGTGTTTTTTATTGCCCGTTTCTACTGTAAAGCACTTTGTGGTTTTTGACCTGTGAAAGCTGCTGTATAAATAAAGTTTAATTACAGGATGATTCTGAATAGAACTTTGATAAAAACTGACACCCAAAAATGTTTAAGACACTCTGACATTTACTACTGCTATTGAACATTAAATAAAAATCTACTTTATTTATTATTAATGATCATTTAATTAAATATGTTTATGTTTTTAAGCAGCCATCACACATTACATCGTTTATGTTATAAATAAAAGGCTGATCACATGTTTCCTTACATAGCTTTGTTGGAGGCTTTGACCACTGGCAGCAGCCTCAGAAGAGCCTCCTCTGAAGCAGAGTATTTCTGCAGGTCAAACACATCCAGATCTTTTTCTGATGACAGTAAGATGAAGACCAGAGCTGACCACTGAGCAAGAGAAAGTTTATTTGTGGAGAGACTTCCTGAACTCAGGGACTGTTGGATCTCCTCCAGTAGAGAACGATCATTCAGTTCATTCAGACAGTGGAGCAGATTGATGCTTTTCTCTGCAGACAGATTCTCACTGAGCTTCTTCTTGATGTACTGAACTGTTTCCTGATTGGTCTGTGAGCTACTTCCTGTCTGTGTCAGCAGACCTTGGATGAGAGTCTGATTGGTCTGCAGTGAAAGACCCAGGAGGAAGCGGAGGAACAAGTCCAGGTGTCCATTTGAACTCTGTAAGGCCTTGTTCACAGCACTCTGGTGGAGAGATTGTAGTTTTGGTTTGTTAAAGAATGTATTCTTCTTGGAGGTTGTTTGTTGTTCTTCCAGCAGATTGAGTCCAGAGTTGATGAAGGTCAGACGGACATGAAGAGCAGCCAGAAACTCCTGAACACTGAGATGAACAAAGCAGAACACCTTGTCCTGGTACAGTCCTCTCTCCTCTTTAAAGATCTGTGTGAACACTCCTGAGCACACTGAGGCTGCTCTGATATCGATGCCACACTCTGTCAGGTCTGATTCATAGAAGATCAGGTTTCCTTTCTGCAGCTGATCAAAAGCCAGTTTTCCCAGAGACTCCATCATCTTCCTGCTCTCTGGACTCCAGTGTGGATCTGTCTCAGCTCCTCCATCATACTTGACCTTCTTCACTTTGGCCTGAACCACCAGGAAGTGGATGTACATCTCAGTCAGGGTCTTGGGCAGCTGTCCTCCCTCTCTGGTTTCCAGCACATCCTCCAGAACTGTAGCAGTGATCCAGCAGAAGACTGGGATGTGGCACATGATGTGGAGGCTTCGTGATGTCTTGATGTGGGAGATGATCCTGCTGGTCTGCTCTTCATCTCTGAATCTCTTCCTGAAGTACTCCTCCTTCTGTGGGTCAGTGAACCCTCTGACCTCTGTCACCATGCCAACACAGTCAGGAGGGATCTGATTGGCTGCTGCAGGTCGTGTGGTTATCCAGAGGCGAGCAGAGGGAAGCAGTTTCCCCCTGATGAGGTTTATCAGCAGCACATCCACTGAAGTGGACTTTCTAGGGTCAGTTAGGATTGTAGTTTTGTGGAAGTCCAGAGGAAGTCGACACTCATCCAGACCATCAAAGATGAACACAACCTGGAAGTCTTCAAAGCTGCAGATTCCTGCTTCTTTGGTTTCAGTAAAGAAGTGATGAACAAGTTCCACCAAGCTGAACTTTTCCTCTTTCAGCACATTCAGCTCTCTGAAAGTGAATGGAAATATGAACTGGATGTCCTGGTTGGCTTTGTCTTCAGCCCAGTCCAGGCTGTATTTCTGTGTTAAGACTGTTTTCCCAATGCCAGCCACTCCCTTTGTCAGCACTGTTCTGATTGGTTCATCTCTTCCAGGTGAGGCTTTAAAGATGTCTTCTTGTCTGATGGTTGTTTCTGGTCTGTCTGGTTTCCTGGATGCTGTTTCAATCTGTCTGACCTCATGTTCATCATTGACCTCTGCAGTCCCTCCCTCTGTGATGTAGAGCTCTGTGTAGATCTGATTCAGAAGGGTTGGGTTTCCTGCTTTAGCGATGCCCTCAAACACACACTGGAACTTCTTCTTCAGAGATGATTTAAGGTTACGATGACAAACTGCAGCTTGAAGTTCTGAATGAGAAGAAAAACAAACACTCAATTCCAAAAAGAATGAATCTTTAAAACATGTTGCTCCGTCTCTTCAGACATTAGTAAATGTTTCATTCATCCAAAACTTTAAATCTTTACAGAAATCCTCTTACTGCTCTGCAGACGTTCAGCCAGCTCCTCCTGCTTCATTCTCCTCAGGAAGTCCACTGTGATCTTCATAAAAGCCTCTCTGCTGCTGCTCCTCTGACTCTCTAAGCATTCTGGGTAATCTGGACTCAGAACCTTCTGGATCTTCTTCAGCTCGTTCTTCACAAAAGTGATGATGTTGTCCTCCAGCAGCTGGAACAGAATATTTATGAATGAGCCAATCAGACTGAAATCATGGAGCCAAACATCAGATCCATGTTGGACACACTGACAATCCACTGGTCTACAAAGAGCAGCATGGAGATGACTGTGGACAGAATAGATGTAACAGCAGTTGTTGTACATGTACAGACCATAAATATGGAGTCCAGCTGTGTTTGATGCTGCTGGGCAGACTGACCACTGGGAACCTCTGAGCTCTCCTGGTCCACTCTGTGGAGGAACCATGAAGAACTAGCTCAACCAGTTTTCTGCTCAAAAAACTTCATCTGAGTCAAGTCTGTCAAGTTTTAAACTCTCAGATTGTGAAACTTTCAGTAATTTTCAGTCTGTTTTTATGGACGTCCTCTCACTGGTGATGTCAGTGAAGAAGTTCACAAGGAACTGAACCATCAGCAGATCACTGCTCCAAAACCAGAACATGATCCGAGGTCTCCCTCCACCACCAGAACACCAGCTTTACTAACGTGGTAGATCAGTGTAGTACAGATTAATAACTGATGAGTCATTTGATCAAAATCACTGAGTGCTTCACATCTGACCCTCTGATGTTTCTGTAGACATTTTGCATATTTAATGAATGTCTGACAGTTTTACATTCATTCTATGAATACAGTGGAAATGTTGTGTTATAGTCTCCATGTTTTTTCCAGCATCATAAATTCTTAAGTTCAGAAAATTAGATTATTTTTTCACAGCTGAAAAACAACAACATTTATTCTCTATTGAAATCTGCATCGTCCACTCCAAAGGTCACAATCTGAAGGTAACATCTGGTTTGTTCCCTGTGATTAAATCTGAGCATCAGTATGGTGGGATTTATCCACTACATCCACACCACTGTGGTTCAGTGTTGTCCTGATGGAGTAACAGCAGCCAGTATGATCCAGGCTTTAGCTGCTGGGTCTCTGTGTGACCTCTCAGACTGTTTAACAGATCAGACACAAAGAGAATCAGAGCAGCTCTTTAAAGACAAACATGAACCCACTCAGGTCACACTTTCCCCACAGATATGAGCATCACTGTCCTCAAACAGCAAATGACCAAGTCTAACATTTGGATCTTTTCTCTTTGTTTTCTTTTTAATGAATCTTTGTAACAATCTGAGGATGTTTCAGGTCAGATTTATCCAGGAAACACAAACATGTAAAGGAGTCATCACAGCTCTCTGACCTCGTTGGTCCAGGTTCACCACTGAAGTGTGGAGGGTGATCTTTGGATCCGTCACTCCTCACAGATGTACAGCTGGACCCTGCAGACTGTGACCTCTGACCTCTGCAGACACAAACATGATTGAAGCAGCTGTGATCACACAGACTGCAGATAATGCAGCTGTTTCCTGTCAGTAACATCCTCTTAGATTAGAGTTCAGCTTTTTACAGGAAAACTGGACAAAACTGATTTTTGTTACAAATTCATTTTCATTTCCTCTCAGCTCACAAACACAGTCAGAAAATCAACCAGAATCAACACTGATTATAATGTCAGTGCAGAATTATTTCTGTAACTCAGTGAGTTCAGTGAGTTCAGCTCTCTGAACTCCATCAAACATGGATGGTTTTCATCTGATCCGGGCCGACAGAACAACAGAGAGTGGTAAGAAGAGAGGAGGGGGTCTGGCTGTGTTTGTGAACGACAGATGGTGTAACTCTGGGCATTTATCTCTCAAAGAGACGCCATGCTGTAAGGACACTGAGCTGCTAGCGGTTAGCATGAGACCGTACTATCTACCGCGAGAATTCACACACGTGATTATGATAGCTGTGTATGTCCTGCCCTCTGCTAGCGCTGCAGCAGCCTGTGAGGTCCTGCACACTGTAACCAGCAGACTCCAAACACAGCACCCTCAGGCCCTTTTCCTGATCTCTGGGGACTTTAATCACATCTCCGTGTCCTCCACTCTCCCCACCTTCACCCAGTATGTTACCTGCCACACCAGAGACAATAAAACATTGGACTTATTGTATGCCAACACCAAGGAGGCATACAGCTCATCACCTCTCCCTCCCCTGGGGGGCTCAGATCACAATCTGGTTCATCTCCAGCCTGTGTATAAAGCTCTAGTACACAGAGAACCAGTTGTGAAACGCACAGTAAGGAAATGGTCGGCAGAGACTGAAGAGGCCCTGAGGCCCGTTCTACTGTGTGGGACAACCTCTGCAGCCCCCTGGAGGATGACCTCAACAACATCACAGACTGCATTACGGATTACATGAACTTCTATGTGGACAGCACTGTACCCATCAAAAAGGTACGGTGTTTTTCTAACAACAAGCCATGGATTAATCCTGAAATTAAGGCTCTCCTCAAGGAGAAGAAGAGAGTCTTTAGATCTGGAGACAAACAGGAGCTGAGAGTTGTTCAGAAGAAGCTGAAATGGAAGATAAGGCAAGGAAAGGAAAACTACAGGAGGAAGATGGAAGCAGCTGCAACAGGACAACATCAGAGGGGTTTGGAACAGCCTGAAGACAATCTCAGGACAAAAACCAACCCCCCAGGCTGCAGGAGACTTGGGGTGGGTGAATGACCTAAATAAATATTTTAATAGGTTTGATCAACCACCCACCCCTCCCACAGCATCGTCCCCCCTGCTGCAATCTCCTTCATCTTCAGGGACTGCCTGTCCTTCATCTCAGGACTTCACACCTCTCAGCTTCACACCTTCCAGCTCCCAGTCATTACACCCACCCCCGGCTTCTGTGGACTTCAACATACACACCCCTCCCCCAAACTCCACTCTTTCTATCTCAGCACTTCAAGTGAGGAACGAGCTTCGCAAGATCAAGGTGCGGAAGGCTGCAGGTCCAGATGGTGTCAGCTCCAGGCTCCTGAGATGCTGCGCAGATGAACTGTGTGACATCCTAGTTTATCTGTTCAACCTGAGCCTGTCACTGGGGAAAGTACCACAGCTGTGGAAGACCTCCTGTGTGGTGCCGGTACCAAAGACCTCCCATCCCAAGGACCTCAGCAGCTACAGGCCGGTAGACCCAACATTGCATCTGATGAAGACCCTCGAGAGGTTGGTTCTAAACCATCTACGCCCCCTGGTGAGGTCTTCATTGGATCCGCTGCAGTTTGCTTACCAGCCTGGCACTGGGGTGGAGGACGCCATCATCTACCTCCTGCACCAAGCTCTGACTCATCTGGAGAAGCCTGGAAGCGACATGTGGGAGTTGGTGTGTGCCTTGTATCAGAGCCTTGTTCGTAAGACTCATAAATCGTGCTGTGGGAGAATCTGATACAAAGGCAGACACCATGATGCCACTTTTGGGAAATGGGGAGTCACAGTATGAAAACATTATGGTAAAAGATTTAGTGTAGTTTTATCTGCCATAGGGCAGATAAAAAGGGGGATTTGTAGAAATGTTTAGCTTATTTTAGAGTTTAGACATGTAGGAATGTTTAGCTTATTTTAGAGTTTAGACATATAGGAATGTTTAGTTTGCTTTAGAGTTTAGAAATGTGTTAAGATAGAATGTAGAATTATGGTAGAGACACTGACACTGCCCTGGATATAAATAAAGGCCTGACTGTGTCATGAACTTAGGAGTAGATCTTAGACCCTCCCCAGTTGAACTGTGAAAGTAAGACAAAGAGGAGTTAATGCTGAGTGGAAATTCCCCAGAGGATACCTGTGTGGGGGTCTCAACATGTAACTTGGTAACTGTGGTCTGGAGGGGAGATGGTATTTATGGCCCCTAGGAAGAGACACACACCCACAGTGTTTTAACTGATACACTCACACATCCACATGCACACTCACTCACGTGCACGCACATACCAGGTATGCACACACAGGCACTCACGTGCTCGTGCACATAGACACAGACACAGAGTTTGCAGCACACATGGGGATTTATGATGGGGTCGCTCCTATAAAGCTGGGTGGAACTAACAAAGGGGTGAAGATTGTTTCAGAGGGACACCGGCATCGTCTTCCCTTCTAGAAGTGCATGCTTAAATGAAGATGAATAGAGATGAATAAAGATTTTGTAAAAATGACTACTGGGTCCGGTGCCGTCTCTGGAAGTTTCGGCGAATAAAAGAACCGGGGTAAAACTGATTTCGCAACAGCTGCTCTATGTGTCTCACTTCATAAGGGAATTATTCTAACACTTTT
>CAKLIZ010001121.1:0-21620 GCA_922035795.1 Oreochromis mossambicus
TTAGAGAGAAACACCACCACACCTCCACCTACATCCACACCTCCTCCTGGTTCCACCGCTATCACTCTTCCTCCATCACTCTCTCTCTCTGTGTTGTCATGTGTTGGATCAGTCTGTGTTGTGGTTCTACTGGTGTTACTGGTTCTCCTAGTGAGACGATGTGTTCACAGGAAACCTGAAGGTGAGACTTGGACGTCTGGATTTTACATGTGTGTTTTAGTTTTAGGGAATAATCTAGGCAGTTATGATTTTTTTTTTTTTTTTTGTATTTAGACTAAAATTGAGTCCAATTTGTTACAAATTTCGAAATCCATTTATTTTTTTCTTAGATTTAAAATTCAATTACAGAATTCATACTAATTATTTTGGTGATAAATATGGATCATTTCAGCTGAACAAAAAGAAGATGCAGAAGATGCTATCACATACAGTGATGTTAAAATATCACATTGTAAACAGCCAACCAAGCAAAACAGAGGTAATATTGTTTTTTTTGATTAATTGCTTGAAATGTGTTTTTATTAGATCCGAATACTAGCATGCAAATAAAATCCTAGAATTTTCATCAAAACTGTAACACAACTTTGTTGGATCAACAGCAGCCATATTACTGGTCAGATAACTCCATTAATAATGCTCCAAAAGGCTCTAACTCTATAAATATCATTCAGATTTCTAGTTGAATGACTAATTAGCTGAGGTGATGCACAGCAGCCATCTTACAGCTATAGGTCTAATAATGCAGACTTTAGTGCATAATAACATTTTAATAGCTGTAATTAAAATAAAAAAAATCAAATTATTAAAAATCACAAATAATTTCAGAGGTTCAAATACACACTTACTCTTTTCAATTGTTATAAAAAGATAAATCGAAAGAAACAAAAACCAAAACAGTATTTTGCTGTGGACATTAGAGGAACTGCAGTCCTGGCATTTCTCCTTTATTCTTCTGGAATTGAGGGTGTGATATCATCTAATTTGACTTTGCTGTAGTATACTGTAGAGTATAGACCTTTTTTGTAGCAAATTCCACAACTGGGGATTTTAGACATGCAGTTTATGTGTCTTATTGAAAATAAAGTTCTGTCTGTATTCTCTTTGTATTTGCATAGACAGGAGCTTCAAAATAACTTCCCCGGACATGTAATCCACAGAGCTGCTGAGTGGTTACACACCCTTTATTAAATTTATGAAACATAAATGGAAAACTGCTTAAAGAAAAAAAAAAACTCACTAAGACATGGAGAAAGGGAAACAGTATGACAGTAATAGAATGATGGTAACAGTGTAATATGTCAATGACTAGAGGGAAGACAGTATATAAATACACGGAAGGGACACAGAGGAAACATCTGGGAGCAAAATGAGACACAGGTGAACTGAATCTAAGTAATCTGACAGGGAGAAACAAACTGAACACAACACACACAAGACAAAAGGTTTGCAAATAAAACAGAAAACCGACACTAAAACCACCAAACTAGATTCACACTAGACACAGATCAACAGTAAACAAACATAGATACGCTAAGAAACAGTGGACATGAAATGGAACTAACACTATTTAACTAACACTATTTAGATATCAAAAATTCAGATTAACTAGAAAATAGTATTATACTCAAAAGTATAAATACTAAAAGACTTAAAGAACATAATTTACTTTACAAAGCTACAATAAATATCAAACTCACAAAATTCAAAACCCCATGACATGTTCTCTGACCTTTACCTCTCCAAGAGTTTCATTTGGTGTTAGTTTGCTGATTGTTTCTGACTGTGATTAACACTGATTTATATATATATATATATGACCTAAGCTTTATGAAGCATGTGAGAGATGGTCAGAAAAATGTGTATAGCTGTGACAAGAAAACAAACATTTTACTGATTTGAAATTTGAAATTACTTTATTACAATTTCACTGAAATTATTGACCGTAATAAATATTCACATTTATTTGTCTAAATCTAAAAGACTCAGAGTCTGTTGTTGTGTGTGCTGGACTGTGTACTTGTGGTCTGTGGTTAACTGAAGCTAACAGCTCTGCAGTCATCCAGCATCCTGTATGAGATGAAAAAGAAGTTTAACAAAAAGTGTCATGTAACCTTAGATGATGTTAGATTTAGGCGTTGAATTTAAAAACAGAACAAGAATTTTTTTTATATTTTGTTGTTTTTGTGGCAACCTGACCAGATACAATTTTTCTATCAATGTGCAGTCAGGTTGTTAAAGTAAAGGTGACTTTTAACTTCTGTTGTTTGAATTGAAAATGAATAAGTTTTTTTTTAGTGAAGATTTCTACAGTAGTATTTGTATTTAAATGCTCTGCTTTCAGCTGTTCCACCTGCACTGATGTCCTCTGTGCGTATTTTATTATGTAGAGACTGATCCAGCTGCAGTTTACTCAGCAGTGAAAACTACAGACGTCAGTTATGGACAAATCATCATCAAAGAGAAGAAAAACAGAACAAAGCCGAGAGGTACAGCTGTTCTTCCTTGTCTCCATCATGGTTCTCTTTTGTGGACAGAAGTTAAGCTATAGGCTAACATGAGAATGCTCATGCAGTAACGGTTAGCAGGTCTGTTAATTATACTCACAATGTAAAGTAGCAAGCTAACAGTTACTAATTAGCAAACAGCCAATGGGAATATTGAGTCCTATAATCATTTTTGTGATTTGGTTAGTTACCTGGAGTTTAGAAATTATAATTAGCCAGCTAATTATTTTTGCACACAGAAGATAAATTGTTCCCACAAGGTAACAAGTTGCCCTGGCACTCTGTCCAGGCTGTATCCTGTGTGGTCACCTTTGAAAACTGTCATTGCTGCCCAAAAAGAGCTCATCTGTGGATAAACAAATGACATAAGAAAGTCAAAAGAATCTGTAGGAAAACAGAACGATTGTGGAAATCAACTAAACTTGAAGTTCACAGGCTCCACCTTAGGGAACGTTAGGTTTCCGTGCACGAAACCATAAATTCAGTCTAATCAGGATACGTTTCTTGGTTGATCTCATCAAACAAGAGAAATTCCAAAGTACTGTTCGAAACCATAAATTCTATTGTTTTACCCGTGGTCCACCCAGTACCCATGTCCTCTATATCTGAGAGTGATTACTTTCTAAACGTCTTTGTGGATAAAGTTAATGATATCCGTATGAGCATTGGTTCTTCAATACCGTCTGTTTGACTGACTCTGGAGCATCCTCAGTCATGGTTTTGCTAGACTTAACATCTGCCTTTGATACTGTTGACCATACCATCCTGATTAACAGGCTCCAGGACATAGTCGGTGTATCCGGTCTGGCTTTGAAGTGGTTTCAGTCCTACCTTTCCAACAGATCTTTCAGTGTTTTTGCAAATCAGTTTATGTCACACTCTGAGAACCTGACATGTGGGGGTCCCACAGGATTCAGATCTGGGACTATTACCCCTAGGACTTATAATTAGGCAGTTCCCTGATGTGTCTTACCACTTCTATGCTGATGATATTCAGCTCTACTGCTCTTTTAAGCCGATGGAAGTCCATAAACTGTCGTCTTTAATTAAATGTTTAGCTTCCATTGAACAGTGGCTTGGAGACAAATACTTGCAGTTGAACTCTGAGAAGTCAGAAACATCAATTATTGCCCCTGACAGCCGGATATCAATCAAACAGCATCTTGGTTCTCTTTGCTCATCTGTTCACCCAAGCCTCAGATATGTTGGTATTGTTTTTGATTCTGCCATGTCTCTAGAGCAACACTCTCGACAGTTAATTAGCCTTTTTCAGCTAAGAAATATCTCCAAACTGCAAACGTTTTTGTCTAAATCTGAGTTAGAAATGGTTATTCATGCTTTTATTTCTTCTCGCTTAGATTACTGTAGCAGTCTTTTTCTTTGTTTGAGCAAAAAGAATCTTGACTATCTCCTGTTAGTCATGAATGCTGTGGTAAGGCTTTTAACAAAGACACGAAAAAGAGAGCACATTACACCAGTTTTACGCTCATTACACTGACTTCCCATTTTAGAATTTAAAATCTTAATACTGACTTTTAAAGCTTTGAATCGTGACTCTCCTGTCTATATTTCTGATCTTTTAGAACCTAACACTCACTCTTGCAGCCTGAGATCATGTAATCAAAGGCTTTGGTAGTTCTATGAACACCTTTTAAGACCAGAGGTGATAGATCTTTTAGAGCGCTGGCCCCCAGGTTGTGGAATTCTCTCCCTCCATCATTACGTTGCCTGGATTGTATTTATTCTTTTAAACATCATCTTAATACTCATTTATTTAGACTAGCTTTTAACTAGATTTGTGCTGTATGTTTGATTGTGCTGTTTTATGTTTATCTGTTTTATATTATTGTGAAGCACTTTGTGGTTTTTATCCTGTGAAGAGTGCTGTATAAATCAATAAAGAAAATAGGTCATCACAAAAAACCCATGTCAACAAAGACTGTCAGCTCTGAGACCACCAAAAATAAATTCATGAAAATGAGGAATAAACTATCTCAGCATTGTGGGTTCAGATATCAGACTATTTTCTTAGTGCCACAGTGGTGTTAAGTTAATAGCATATGCTCAGGTCCACCTTAAATGGATCAGATGTAAGGTGGGTTTTAACTTTTGGCAGTGCCATAACTGAAGATGTCTTGATGCATGCTCAATCATCCAGTTAAGTAAATCCCAAAAGGTTGATTCTGTTCATCTGGACGTAGCGTTTTCAGTGGGAGAAACATTTCATCACTCATCCAACTTCTTCAGTCATGATCAAGGAATTGACCTCACAGCCCATTGTTCATTCAGTGGGCTAGGTTAAGTCATTATGCAAATGTACTGTTTATAAGGTTGGTGAAACCTGCAGTCAGCTGAGACTGAAGAAGTCACTTGGATGAGTGGCAAAATGCTTCTCCCACTGAAAATGCTACGCCCCGATGAACAGAATCAACTTTTTGGGGCATAACTGAACATGTGAGCAAAATGCCCAGATGTGCTTGCTGGCTTGTTTAGGCACAAACAAGTTGTTACCATCGTGAGCGTGTTGTTAGCATGTCTGAAGAAACAGACTGAAGAGACCAAATGTCCTTTAATGCAATGAAGCAAGTTCTGCATGTTTAACCACAGCACCTACTTCCTGTTGTTGATTCTAGCCTGAAGCTGAAGGGACTTTTCACCACAGTGAGTTCTGGTTTGTCCAATGGCAGTGTTGATGCTGTGAGAACTTGTTTGTTTGGTGCTCTGTGGTGAAGTGTGTCAGACTGCATTGAGATGAAGGTGCAATCTCTGTGGTTCTGCACCTTGTTTTTCACACAAACACCTACAAGTTCAATGCAATCAATTCTTGTTTCTCAGCAGAAGTGTAAAGAAGAAAAAAACTGTGAAAACCCGAAGCTAGTTGCAGAAGATATAACTTAATCTCTGCATGATCAAACTATATAAAAATACTATTGTACCTTAAATATAATTTTGTTTATCTGTGTGGGTTTTTTTCCTGCAGAGACTGACACAGCTGTAGTCTATTCGGCAGTGAGACCTGAAGACATCAATTATGGACAAATAGCTGTTACACCAAAAAGGAAAAGAGGTACTATTTATGTTCTGGTCTTCATGCTAAGCTAAGCTAAGCTAAGCTAACCAAATCATTTCTCAAGCTCAGGATATCAAACAGTTTTATCATCATTTGAGAAATAAAAATGTTTTTTACTATTCATTTAAAGTATAAAACAGAATTTACAGTGGGGAAAATATTTATTTGATTCTCTGTTAAATTTGTAAGTTTGTGCACTTACAACTAAATAAAGTCTATGTTTTTTTATGTTTTCATTGTAATGGAGAGAGACATAATATTGTCCCGAATTCTAAATATTGAGGATAAGAACAAACCAACACTGGCCCAGAAGAGTTCAGTCAAACAATGATTTTATTGAACACACGCGTGGGAAGATGTACACTGCAACACATCAGCGTAGATCTTCGCCCAAAAATACACTTCAGAATGCTTTTAATATATCAGGGTTCCGCCCCTTCATGCGTCAGACAAGAATATGACATACATCAGTTACAGTAAATGATCAACTTAAAAGCTAAAAACACACAGAGAAGTTCCTCTTTCTATCACATTCTTCCATACATGGCAACCAAAAATAATAAAAGAATAGACAAATTAATATTATTAAAGTTATAAATGGATTTGCATGTGATTGAAGGAAATAAGTATTAGATCCTAATCAAAACGTGATTTAGCACTTGGTGGAGAAATCCTTGTTGGCAGGGGCAATTACTTGTTATAAGTCACCAGGTTTGCACACATTTCAGGAGGGATTTTGACCCACTCATCTTTACTGAAACCCTCTAAATCCTTTAATTTTCTTGGCTTCACCTTAAAACATCAGGTCCCTCCTCAGATTTTAATAGGACTGAGCTAGGCCTTTACATGACCTTAACAGGCTTCTTCTTTAGCAATGCCTTTTTTGCCTTTCTTGTTTGTTTTGGGTAACTGAAACACTGGATGCCTGACCGATCTTCAGTGTTCTGGTTGAAGATCGGACATACACAGAGATTCTCTTCCAAGATGTTACTCTAGAGGGTAGCATCCATTGACGTTGTTCTGTATCCTTAGCAGAAACACAGGCCCAAATCATAATGCTACCCACCTCCATGGTGTTCTTTGGATCATACTCAACATTTCTCTTCCTCGAAACACAGCAACATAAGTTAATGTCAGAAAGTTGATTTTGGTTATTTCTTCTTTGAAAATTTTCAGTGTTCACTGGTAAACTTAACACAGCCTGAACATTGGCCTTTTTGAGCAGGGGAACCATGTGGATTGTGAAAGAGTTAAATACATCCTGGTGTAGTGTGTTACCAGTGTTGTTCTTGGTGACTGTGGTCCTAACTGCCTTCAGATCATTAACAAGCTACTCCTGTGTGGTTTTGGGCTGATCCACTGTCTTTCCCATGATCATCTTTACCCTGGGAAGCAAGAAAAACATGGAACTCCAAACAGAACGTGATGGATGGTCATTACGTTTAACTTTGAGTCTTGCAAAACTGCTCTGGAAATAAGCATAATAAGCAATAAGAAGAGTTTGGAGATTGTGTATCTATTGTCCTGTCCTGTAGAGTGAAAGCAGACAGTTTCCCATTCAATCATAGCATGAATTACACTGCTATTTGCTTTAAGTTTGGCTGTATCTCAATCCATATATTTCCTTTGGAGCATTAGCTGTAGCATGCCACATACACTATGTGCTTACTAACTACGGCATTTCCATGTCATGACAACTTAACACACACTAACTGCCTACAATAAATGCATGTCCATGTTCTTTAAATCTATCTGCAGCTTTTGATCCAGTAGAAGCGTTTTTTTGTCACCATAGATAACATCTCAAAATCTGTAGCTCACAGTAGCTGAGGTTACATTTTAGGTCCTAGTTTTTTTTTTCAGTTTAAAATTTACTGGGTCAAAATTTACACACCCACGCCTCACTTCCCTGCTACACAACCACTGTGCACTACTGCTCACCTTTACTCTCTAAACCCTCACTGCTCTCTCACCCAGTGAACGTCCCACATAGACAGAGAGTGAATGCTGTTTCTGTGCTGGTAGACCAAAACAACTAATCGGTCCAAGGTTTTCCTGAAATATTTTTCTAGACCCATCAATCTATCCATTTTCTTAGCTGCTTATCTAAATTAGTCACGTGGGAAGCTGGAGCTTACCTAAAACGGGTTGTATGAGGTATACCCTGGAGAGGTATCCAGTCTATCACAGGCTGTCTTTTCTAGGTATGAAATGTGGCTAAATCTTGCAGCAAAGCCACAATTCACAGATAAGACAACAACTAAATATGTACCCAAGTTTATCAAAACAACACCCAGTAGTGAACAGAAATAATATTTCATGGTTCCTGTTTTTATGGATTGCTGTTTGTCTGAAAAATGTTCTGTGAGAAGCTGGAAGAAGCAAAAGATTTGACTTTTAACGTCACTGAATGTATTTGATGCAAACGTTTCAGCTGTGTGGGTTGCAGATTTGACTGGTGTGAATTTCAGAAAGCGGCTATAGTGTGGGCGGTACAGAAGCTCTGTGATTTGTGTCTGAGGTGGTTCTCAGTAAAATCTGAACTGTGTGACGCAGAGAGGCGGAGATTAAAGTTTTAGTTGAACTGCAAAGCTTGTAATCATATTTCATGATGTTTGAACTGTGTGTGTTTGTGTTCAGACTTTAAACCAGAGCCAGACGTCATCTACTCTTTACTGAAGTAGTCCACCAGTCCAACCACTGATGTCCAGCTGCTGGTCTCTAACTGGTCCCCCCAGCAGCCCAGACCAGAGGATATCCACATGTTCAAAATATTTTTATATGTTTGACATCTGTTTCTTTTTAATTTAGACACATATGATTTAAAAAATCAATTCTTAAATTTCAACTTGAGTTGAAGCGTGTATTTTGATACAAAATCAACAGCAAAATTATAAATATATTCATATGTGTTATGTTCTCAGTAACTTTTCTGTTGTATATATTATTTATGTTTTTCTGGCCTTTGCTGACATGGTTATGTCAGATTAATAAACATTTGTTCACATTTGTTTTCCTTGTGTGGTTCTGTGGGTTTCACCAAGTTGCAGATGGAAAATTTGACTTCTTCCGGTTTGGTTGTGGCTAACCAATCCTCGCTCCATTTCACTGCAGAAAACAAAGAATAAGCATCAAACCACAACAGAAGCAACATTCAGTGTATATAAAGTGCACAGAAAAGTTCAAGTGAAGTGCTGAGTGTCTATAGAGTGAACTAACCCAGAAACCAAACAGTAGCTGTGATGAATTAAAAAAATGATTCACATTAATTAATTATTTAATTGTAAGAGAAATAAGAAAATTAACAGCTATAATCTTTTTTTTAATTTTGTAAATTTAAATATTTGTACATATTTTTTAAATGATTATAACCTCAAAATTTGGTATTTGTGTGCTTGTCAGACACAGCAATAGGTTAACCTGGTCTATCACAGATGTTTTACAACTGTTACTGTTTGAGGATTGTAAAGCTGTTTATGTCAGTAGTGTTATATTTTATTTATTATTTCTTCATAATTGCTTCACATCCAGTAGTTTGACTGGATTGAACTGATTTGTTTCAGTGTCTTATAAACTACAGACTTGTGAACGTATGACTGGTTCAGCATCTTGTGAACAAGCACATAGTTCCACACAATGACTGTAGAAGTCATTGGTTCCACCTCTTGGGTTAAAATTATTTGGAAGCTTGGAATGACCTTGTAACACATTTCAAATGTCCTGCCACCTAGTGGTAAATGGTAAATGGCCTGCATTTGTATAGCGCTTTACTCAGTCCCTAAGGACCCCAAAGCACTTTACACTACATTCAGTCACACACACATTCACACACTGGCAATGGCAAGCTACATTGTAGCCACAGCCACCCTGGGGCGCACTGACAGAGGCGAGGCTGCCTGACACTGGTGCCACCGGGCCCTCTGACCACCACCAGTAGGCAAACATGGGGTTAGTATCTTGCCCAAGGATATTTGGCATGCAGCCAGGGATCGAACCACCAACCTTCTGATTAGTGGCTGACCTGCTCTGCCACCTGAGCTACAGCCACCCCTGTGGTAAAACTTAGTATTACAGCAGACCAGCTGCTTTAGAAATTTCACCAGTTTAAGCTCTAAAAAAAACCCTGGTTCACCATCAAACCAACAGGGGTTAGAATTTGGTGCAGTTTACTCACATGTTGTCTTCAGAAACTAGAAGTTATAAGATGTCCATCTGGGTGTGACAAATGGACATCTTAGCTGGGAGCATCTCATAGGAAGAACTTGGAAGAACTTTGCATGAACCAGAGTGTTCATGCAAAGAGCTAATGAAAGTTTACACAGGAGGCATAGGGAGAGAATAATAGCTCTATTTTTTTAATAGGATATGATAGGGAGAGATTTATTCTCTCCCTCTTATTTCCCCTTTTTAAAAGTCCATGTCTAGAATTATTTGGATGCTGTGGGGCCTGGCTGAGCAAACCAGAGTGCCTTAAAGAAGTATCCCATGCCCTGACTGTTGAAGGATCGTTCTCTCATACATACAAAATATGTATGTGTACTACATGCGGGAAAAGGGGGTATCTGGGTGATACTGTGATGGTGGATAATGGAGGACATATATGTATATATATCTATCTATCTATCTATATATATATATATATATATATATATATATATATATATATATATATATATATTAGTTCTACCGTGTGTGTATATTAACTGATTTGTGTGTGTGTGTGTGTGTGTGTGTGTGTGTGTGTGTGTGTGTGTTAAAACAAAGATGAAGCTCACTGCAAATGCAGCAATCCATGGGGCAGAACCCCACTTTCCCTCTCACCCCCACAGAGAAGGAGTACAAGCCTTCTTCCAGTGAGTCAACAATGTGTCCCCGCATAGCTGTAAGTGCATGTTTGCCACTGTTAGGCCTACGGCTGGAAGGTAGATGTAAATCATATGCATTTTTTCATCTCTGATTACAGCTAAATTGAGGAATATTTATCTAGTCATAATAATAATCATACATAATTATGTGAGAAAATATACATAAAATATAGGTAACACATATTTAGTGTTTGGGTACAAAATCAAATAAATAATGAGAAAGTAGCAACTATTATTTACAGACAGAGGCTGCTCGACAGATAACAGGACACTTCAGGGACTTGTTCTTGTTAAAACCACAGACACTGTAATTCAAAGACAGACAGTCTGATAACAAACACAAAATATATAACAGCAGCTCAGATCTGACTGTTATATATGATATTCAAAAGCAAAATAAAGGCAAAATAATAATATTAATAATAATAAAAATAATGACTACCTACATCAGCAAAAATCCATCTTGCTGATGTAGGTAGTGGAGGTCACTGTAATCAAATTTCCTGTAGGTGCAGGCGTGGGCTCAGTTTTTGATTGTCAGAAAAAAAAATGAACATAAGAAATCTAAGATAAAATTATCAGAAAAATACCTCACAAAGGTCTGAATAAATTTACATTCATTTTTTCATTTGTCTCTGTAATCATGCACAGCCTCTATGATTCAGCAGGGGGCATTGCAGCACCTTCAGTGACACTGCTTCACTACAAGCCTGTTAAAATCCCCCAAATCCAACACTTTTCCTGTTTTCGTTTACCAGCTGTTTGTAGAGATCAGCTGTTACTCTGTACTTACAGATACTGACTGAACCAACTGACAACACAAACACAGTAATGTGATGATGTGATATAGATGATCACTGATTTGGGTGTTAAAGTTCAGTAATCATTGTTCAGCTGTAACTAGGTGATTGTTTTCCATTCATGACTAAAAAAGTTTTTTTAAATATGTTTTGCCTAGTTTTTTTAATATCTGATGGGGTTTTTTTTCTGACATATTGAACTGGTCATGGCGTTAATGGTTTGACCACATAGTATATTCTTTAGTTTGTTTTAGGGTTTTTTTGTTTTGTTTTTACTGGGTGGGTGGGTCTATTCAGCTAGAATTTACTGTATTTGAATGAGAGTGACATTCTAAGGTATGAGCTAACACTAGCTAGCTAACCTCACACATGAAGTAATGCTGAACACGCTACAGTCTGCTTTATGCTGACTTCTCTCTTCACCATGATTGATTGGACCACAAGCTCTGGTCCCACCAAGGAGTTGTTTAACTGCCTCAGTGACCTGAGCCCTGGTGATGATGACTCATTCCCAAACTCTGCCAGTGGGATTAAGGAGGTTCTTGAAGTATTCCTCCCACCACCTGATAATGTCCTCAGTTGAAGTCAGCAGCACTCCACCCGCAGTATACACAATCCGGGAAGAGAATTGCCAGGTGGTTATTGGTTAACAACTCAGCACCTCTCTTCACCGGAATGTCCAGAACATACAGTCATAGATCTGATGATACGATTATAAAATGGATCCCGCGGCCTGTGGCCTAGGGTGTCCTGGTGCCACATGTACGTAAGGACACCTTTATGTTTGAACATGGTGCTTGTTATGGACAAACTGTGGTTTGCACAGAATTTCAGTAAAAGAGCACTGTTCAAGTTTAGATCTGGCAGGCCATTTCTTCCAATCAAGCCCCTCCAGGTCTAAATGTCATTGCCCACTGAGCGTTGCTGTCTGCCAGTAGGACTACAGACACCCCAGGTGGTGCGCCCTGAAGCCACCTACTGATTGACTCCAAGAAGCCTGGATACTCTGAATTGTCGTTCAGCATATAAGCACAGACAACAGTCAGGACTCATTCCCCCACCCAAAGGCACAGGAATCAAACCTTTTCATCCCAAAAGTACCCCAAAGTACAGGCAGCAAGCCGAGAGGGAGCAGGCTACTTGACCTTAGCCTGCTGCCTCTCACCCAGGGCAACTCAAGACAGAGACAGAGTACTGCACCTCTTAACGAGACTGGTTCCAGAGCCCAAGCTCTGCTATGAGGTGAGCCCAACTATCTCTAGCTGATACTTCCCAACTTCACATACTACCTCAGGCTCCTTCCTTTGCCAGGGATTTGGTCTTCGCCAGGGCTGGACTGGGACAAAAAATCGGCCCGGGCATTTTGACTAGAGACCGGCCCACCAGGTATTAAAGGAAAAACCATAAAGCCTTTGAATGAAATCAAACGCTGTTGTGACAGTGATGTACACTGTCTTGTTGTTATATATCTATCTAATAAACTTAAACCTACACCATCCTCCCTATTCTGGTATTCTAAACAGTACTTAGCCGAAACCCAAAGACTGCTTGGTTGAGTTAACCTCCTGAACTATCTACAACACATGGAGTAAACCTGAAATTAAGACAGAGAAGACTAGAGGTGAGACATGGCCATTACTGAATATTGAAAATAATAAATGACAGATTTAGTGATATTTTCATAAACTATTTATTTGCCACATCAATAAACAGCATGGCAGGGCAAAATATTTTTTCTAACATGGCAACCTTTTAAAAGTGAAAGGAGACAGAAAGACAGGTGAGAAAGAATAAAACTTAATTGACTTTTTGATGGCATTTTACACACAGTCCTGGTACAGAATCTAGAAAATGTGGGAAAATGCTGGCATCATATACAGTACTTAGCTACTTCTGAATAATAATAATAAATAAATAAATAAATTTTTATTTATATAGCACCTTTCAAGACAGAATCACAAAGTGCTGCACATAAGATTACAAGTTATAAAAAGATTTAAAAAGACTAAATAAAACAGGCAAAAAATTAACTAAAAGCAGTTTTAAAAAGGTGAGTTTTGAGTTGTTTTTTTTAAAAACAGCTACTGAGTCCACAGTTCTTAATGGTTGGGGGAGAGAGTTCCACAGTCTAGGGGCCACAGTGGCAAAAGCTCTATCACCCTTAGTCCTCCTCTTAGTATTTTTTATAGCAAGTAAGCCCAGATCAGATGACCTCAAAGACCTGCTAGGGACATAGGGCTGTAGCAGATCAAAGATGTAGGCTGGTGCCAGTCCGTGCACAGCTCTGTAGGTCAAGACCAGGATCTTAAAATCGACTCTAAATTTAACAGGAAGCCAGTGTAACTGAGATAACAATGGTGTCACATGTGAGTACTTGGAGGATTTTGTCAAAAGCCTAGCTGCAGCGTTTTGCACAACCTGCAGACGATCCAGAGAACCTTTGCTAAGACACATAAACAGCGAATTACAATAATCCAAGCGTGACGAGATAAATGCATGTATAGCAATCTCCAGTTCAGATCGAGATAAAATCGGGCTTAGCCTAGCCACATTTCTTAAATGATAAAAACAAGACCGAACCAGAGATTTCACATGCCCATCTAATGTGAAACTGGAGTCAAAGGTGACACCTAAATTCCTGATAGAGGATTTAACATAGAGTGAGAGAGGACCAAGGGCTTTCACTATCTGCGATAGAAATCTATCAGGGGTGCATACGAGGACTTCGGTTTTCCCCTCGTTGAGTTGGAGGAAATTTGCAGCCATCCAACGTTTGATCAAATCTAAGCAATCATTCAGACGCTGAAGCTTAGATAAATCCTCGGGCATAAAAGAAATGTACAACTGAATATCATCAGCATAACAATGATAAGAAATGTCCTCAAAAGAGCCCATTATATGCTAGAGAAGAAGATAAATTAAAAACAATAAAGGCCCCAAAACTGACCCTTGAGGGACACCATAAGTAAGGGAGGTAGAGGATGACCTAAAATCCGAGACTGCCACAGAAAAGGATCGGTGATGGAGATAAGAGGAGAACCACTCTAATGCAGTTCCAGATACACCAACCCATTTTTTCAGCCTTTCAATGAGGATGTGATGGTCAACTGTGTCGAAAGCTGATGTGAGGTCCAACATGAGTAGAACAGAGCATTTTCCTGCATCATTATCCATCAAGATATCACTTGAGACCCTAAGAAGAGCTGTCTCCGTGGAATGAAATTGACGAAAACCGGACTGAAACTTATCGTAAATGCCATGTTTATCTAAAGCTGCCATAAGCTGCTTAGCCACAACCGTTTCTAGAAGCTTAGCAATTAACGGTAATTTAGAGATAGGTCTGTAGCTGCTCCAAAGAGAGGGGTCTAGTTGAGGTTTTTTTAAAAGTGGGAGAATAGCAGCGTTTTTAAAATAAACCGGAACTATACCAGACGCCAGTGAAGAGTTGATTAAGGTGAGCACACATGGGCCAATAGACTGGAAGACATTTTTGAATAATGATGCAGGTATGATGTCAAGTGAACAGGAGGATGCTTTTACTGAATTCACTAATTTCACTAGCTCAGGTAGTGAAACTGGAGAGAAAGTATCCAAGACAATGGGCCGGGATGGGGTAGAGATTGAGATGACAGGTGCTGAGTATGTAAAACTCATTCTCACATTATGAATTTTTGCAAGCAGAAAAGAGAGAAAATTTTCACAGTCCTCGTTAGAAAAAATAGGGGCCGCAGGCAGAGCAGGAGTAACAATGTCACTAATAGTGTTGAATAGCATCTTAGGATTGCCTTTGCTCTTTGTAACCAAGTGTGAGAAATAGGCAGCCCTCGCATCTCTGATCACATTATTAAAAGAAGCTAAAAGGTCCTTAAGATAGAGGAGGTGAACATTAAGATGAGTTTTCGTCCACCTGCGCGCCGCTTTACGACAATCACGTTTAAGACAACGAATACTGTCATTTAGCCAAGGAGGAGATTTAGAGGCAAGAAAACTTATTACACAGGTGGGGAGTTTTGCTTAAACTCTCTTAGAAATCTGCCAGACAATATTTCATCTAAAATAGAAAGGCAATAATTATTAAAAAAAACTGGTTGAGAAATCAACACCATTTTGAGGAGATAGCTGTAAGTTAAAAGCATCCACAAATTTCTCCGCTGTGGAGGAGTTTAAGATGCGAGAGCTAACCATTCGTCTGACAGGGGATAAAGGCTCATTAAAAGACAAGTTAAAAACAATAACATAGTGATCAGAAATAAAAATGTCCTCAGAGCAAATAAAATCAATATTCAAACCGAAAGAAAAAACAAGGTCCAGTATGTGACCTTTGCTGTGTGTAGGACCGGACACATGCTGAGTCAAATGAAAAGAATCTATAATGCTCATAAAGTCTCTGGCGAAAGGGTCGGAGTCGTCATCAACATGTATGTTAAAGTCCCCAACTATAAGCACCCTACCCAGATAGCAAGGAAACATTGAAACAATGTTGAGTCAATATCAGGCGACGTCATTGAAGCAACGTTGAAGTGTGACGTTGACCCAACGTCACTCTTGCACCCATTTTTAACGTTGAAACAACGTCAGGTTTTGATGTTGAATCAATGTTGAAACCTGACATTGATTCGACGTTATATTTTCTAACACTGTTGACATTGAAACAATGTCAGATTCTGATATTGAAACACTGTTGAGCTATGGTATTGATTTTCCACCTCTTTCGTACAGTTGCTTTTTATTGAAAAAAACAAAAACAAAAAAACAAAAAAGGTCAATAGACATGTATCATTTGCAAAATACTTTATTAAAAGACAAAGTTTCCTATTTACATTTCTATGTTTCACGTCACTTTTTATTATTTACTCCGGGATGGGGATGGATGATGTGCGTCCTGCGCGCCACCCGTACGATCTGGAGCATATCTGAGCCATTTCTGGACTGCTTGAGCAAAGACCAACTCAGACATAGAGTTCGCCCCTACCTGCTGCGCCAGGCCATCTAGGACAAAAATAGACACACAGACAAAAAAAAGGGAATTAGAGCACATGAATAAGCTCTTGTTAATTGTCTTCAGCAGGGAGTAAGTATGTAAACTCCTAGGCTGATAAACATGAAAGTCACCAGGCGGAAATCAGCAAACTGCCGCATTTGATTCCCAAAGAGCTATAAGCTGAAAATGTGATATGTCTTAGCATGGTGTGCCGTGTATCCTTTAAAAATTAAAGAAAACATGGGGTCCTCGGGCTGTACAAAGTGTACAACCCGAGGACAAAACAAGCCGAAGACCAAAGACTCCATCTTCAGATTAACCGGACATGAAAGTCTTGTTATTAAGAAAGACAAAGTAATATAGCAAAAAACAGACATAGGAAATGTGAAACGCACCCAGCACATCAATTGATCCCTTTATTGTTCACTTTAGGCTCATAAAACTACAATAAATGTTAAAACTTACCAAATATGCATCTGCACAGCGCTGTCTCTTTAAATGCCCTTTTTTGCTTTGTCTGGTCCTTGGTTTTTTTCCCCCTGCCCAGTTGAGTACAGAAGCCAGCTCCTTTGTAATGGCATAAACCATTACACGGCGGACTCGCACCTCCAGTGTGGTCCAGCAGCACCAATCAACGCAAAGCGTCTCACCTATAGACACATTTTATGAGATGGAATTAGCGTGTCTCATGTCTTAAATGTGTATGCAAGTGCTTGTGTGTTTACTTCATGTAATTGATGATAGAAACATGTCATTTAGTTTTCCCTAAAGCCTGATTTTCAAGTCATACAAAGAATAAACCAAAGTATTGGCAGTACAATGTATTTCTATTCACTTTTGTTGGATATTCATTTGTTAGTTCTTGTAACTGCTAAAAGTGTTTACTAGTTTTTGCCTGTCACATATATTTGTTATACCATGTAAACTGTGAAATTCCAAGATTTTCAAACTTGCCTTGTAATAGTGGCCTCACAGAGTCTCTGGAATCTACAGAAAAAAAAAATCACAACAAGATGACATTCAGGAGTATAAATTGGGGGGGGGGTTTAAGATAAGAGTACAATGACATTGTGATGCAGCTTTAAAGCTTTTTTAAAAGCATACCATCTATAGGGAAGACATCAGACTCTGCATGCTGGCGAGATCGCAAAGCTGTGTCGGTTTGTGCCGGAGTGGCGAAAGGTGCCGGAAGCTGGGTGGGGCATTATGATGGTTGCTATCAGTGGGCTGGGGGGCAGACTGCGGAGTGATGAGGGCTGTTTAGAAAAAGATAATTTTTTAAGTATTTAAGAATACAGACAACTTGTCAAAAAAGTTTCCTCGTGTCAGACACAGATATGTACACAGACACTAGACAGTATTATATTACCTGGTATTTTCACTCGAGGGGCCTGGGGAAACCGTTTTTTTGTAGGCTGCTCATCCTCTGAGTCCGTATATGTGTACAGGGGATTTGGTCTAAAGAAAAGAAATTAAAAACGGTCTTAAGTAATTGTAAATATGCTTTTGGCATATTGTTTCCTAAAGTTAGTTTGATTTCTAACAACACACACAGGAAACAGAGACGTGCAAGAAGGTACAGTATACAATGAATTTTTGAAGTGCACAAGTGTACACGGCTTTGCATTTTTAAAAAGTTTACAAACTTCCACTTTTTGGACTATATTATGTGGTGATATTGCAGTATGCAAGCACCACAGATATGTATAAAAGACAAGATCATAAATTCTTAACAATCAAAGATATGTTTGTGAATAAAAGGGTTTTACTTGTGCTTTCTTTTAAGACTGGTCTGGGTTTCTTCTTCGGACTGAAGGTCAGACGTATCACAGCGTTCACGTGGATATCTCTGAAGACTGCGTTCTGCTTCGTGAAATGTGCCTGGAAATACAAACACAGTGTACGGCCAGACATACATTACGTGTGGACAAAAGGTGCAAACGCATAGAAAAAATCAGCGGTATCAAAAATACGCTGGTACGTGTGGACGTAGCCTTATTCATTATTCAAGGCACAAACGGAAAGTCACGTACGCGTGCAACGTAAAGTCACGTGAGCATTCAAACTGAGTCTAAAGTTTTCGTGTGCGAATTGAAGCGAGTGCTCTCCAATCATCAAAAGTAACAAAGTCATTGAACACGTTTATACAGTTAACTTTATGTTTATCAATCATATATCACAGATTTAGAATTTTTTGTAGTACTAAGCAACTACAGAGGGAAAGTCTGGGTCCAGCGCCGAGGCGACGGCAAGAACAAAGGAAACCTCGAAGCGTTAAAGCTAGCTTTGTAAGGGAATATAACGAAGAAATTATGAAACGAAAATGTTTTCTTTGTTGTTCGCAGTGCAATTTATTTGTTGCCGGATTGTAAGAAGTAGACACAATTTCCGGCTCGTAAATAACAGTAAAAAACTCGTTAATGTACAACATTAACGAGTTTTTTACTGTTATTCAAATGCAAACATGGAAATAACGAGTAGGGGAAAAAAATCATTCATTCTTACCTTATACTAATCGTGGTGCAGGCCAGTGCAGTGCATGAACTGATGCCTTCTCCGGTCAATTCCGCTGAGAGTAAATCAAATGTCCCGCTCTACTGTAGAAGACAATGAATACCTGGGGGGGATGTACCAATGTGAGAAGGGTGCTGCGGAATAGTCCAAGTGATCGCTGCTTTAATTTCGGTCAACTATACATAAATTGCAGTAGACACGATTTTTTAAAGCTGGTGAACTAGACCAAGTCATTGATAACAAATGAACAATAAATCTACTTTCTCTGGTACTTTATACCCGATCAGTTGCAGTGCAATTTAATGCTCAACTACAAATCGATGGTTTTTGATGGTGACCGGAGCCGAATGATCGTCAACTATAAATAGACGTTTTCTCCACGTTGTTGTTGTCACCTGGTCGACTATAAATAGATCAAATATCAATGACAAAAAAACAACGGTGAATCAACATTGTTACAACGTCCCTATAGTAAGACCGTCGGTTTACCACAGTATTTCAATGTTGTTACAACATTGGCATTTCAACCCCGACCATATACGACAGTTCGGATGAAAAATCAACATAGATTCAATGTCGTCTTGCTATCTGGGTAGACAGCTTCATAGTAGCGGATAAGAAGTCGCTGAGCTCCGATAAAAATAACCTGTTATGTCCAGGTGGACGATACACCACAGCACAGTAGAAAGGATCCTTACGATTTTAAGCAGTTGCAGCTCAAACGAGCGAAAAAGTCCAGTTTTCATGGAGCGGCAGGAGAAACGGTCCTGGAAAGCCACAGCAAGCCCACCACCCCGACCAGACAACCGAGGCTGGGTAATAAGTATAGCCATCCGGGCAGAGTTCAATAAGTGACGAGTAGTCTACATCCCGCTGCCAGGTCTCAGTCAGGAATAAGAAATCGAGTTTTTTAGATAATATAACATCATTCAACAAGAATGATTTATTAAAGAGAGATCGAGCGTTAAAAAGCGCCATATTCAGTGAGCTAGAAGCCTCATTATTTGCAGAGGCTCGAGTTAAGGGTCGTAAATACACAGGGTTCGAGCCGTCACGCTCGTAGAATCCACTCACCGAGGGAAGAAAAAGCCAGCCCGAAGAAGAGTCTGGATAAACCCTCCTAAGGTGGCAAGGTCTCAAAGAGCCGGGCCCAGCGTATCCAAACAGGGCCGTGGGAAACAAGTCCTCCTCCATGGAGGTTTTCTGGAGCCGCCAGTACATCCTGAGCTTTACCTGAATACCTCCTCTTCTCCCTCTCCTTCTCCGTGGTCTAGAAGGACCACTGAAATCGTCTGACGAGGATCCAGCTAAAGGAGGAGGGTGGAAAATGCCAGAGGATGAGGAGACATCGTGTGGCATCATAGAGGATCGGATGGATAGCAAAGCCAGGCAATCATACACCAGGGCAGCAAATACATCATTAAAACTGAGTGAGAACAGTAGAGCAGAAAAAACAACACAATAGTAGTAGAGCGCAACACACTGCAACCGGCAGCGGCAGAGCCAAACACAGGCGCCATCATACCGGAAGAAATTATGATGGGACCCTAAAAAAATTACTATGTACAATAATGGATTTCTATACATTTTACATCACATGAAAACATTTGTTGTAAGATTCAGATAATTATTTATTAAAAGCTAGACATTTTAAATGAGAATAAGGAAGAAAAGTATTTTTTGTGCCCCCCTTTCCCTGTTAATGCCCCGCCTGGCCCCCTGGCAACACTTTGCTAGACCTGCCCCTGCACAGTTACCAGCTGTCAGCATAAAAAAAGGATCCTGGTGTTGTGTCTCAGAAACAGTTCATAACTTCAACTTATTCATGTCACCTAAAAGGTAAACCTGTTTCTCCATCACCTGCTCAACTCTGATGATTCAGTAAGGACATCTCCTGGTTTCATCTTCATGTTTCCCTCTCACCAGATATACAAACCGATATCATGACCAGCAGCTTTTACAGCTGTGGCTCCAGCAAACATCAGCTGATGCTAGAAAGTAATATTAAATAAATTCTAACAACAGCTGATCAATCTTAAACGTGCTGCTGTTGTTTAGCGCGACATCCACTGATTTCTTCTTTCTGGCGCAAAGTGAGCGATAAACAAACAAGAAAGACGGGACTTGCGACAGAAAAGCCGATCAGCTGATCATTGATCAGTTTCGTGATTGAAGTAGAAACAGGAGAGAGAGGGGAGAGAATGAGAGAAGAAGAGGCAGCTGTGCAGCAAAGACACAGAATAACTCCAGCTTTGTGTCTTTTCCATTCTAGCTGAAGTCCGGGACAAACTGTGTTCCTTTTCAGCTCAATAAGAAACACGTAATATTTTTGTCTGAATACCAGTCCTGACATCAAAGCACCGGCCCATAAAAGCGAAAAATCACCATCGGGCATACCAGGCCAGTCCAGCTATGGTCTTCGCCCCTGGCCGCCATCCAGCACACATTGCCCCAACCCCTACAGCACATTCTAGGGTCCTATGGGAGGGTGGGCCTATGACCCATTTTTGGGCTGTGCCCAGTCGGGTTCAATGGACAAAGGCCTGGGTCTTTCACACATAGTAGTTTTTGAATCGCTTTTTGTCTGTTTACTCAACGAGGACCAGTTTTCAATGGGAGATCCTACCAGGGGGAAAAAGCCCCCAGACAACATAGCCGCTGGGATCCCTGGGATACACAAACACCTCCATCACGATAAGGTAGTTATTCACAGAAAAGAGTTTATTTATTTCTTTATTTTTTAACAATAACTTCATTGACGATCTGTTTGTATCCATGTTAGTATTTAAAGTCCAACATCTCCCTCTAGTGGTCATATATAAACCATGTGTGAGGATGTTGTTAATGTAAAATGTGAATCATAGTGTTCCAGTCAGTCATCAGTGT
>CAKLIZ010001121.1:26620-51325 GCA_922035795.1 Oreochromis mossambicus
ACTTAATGACTGTGTTTGCTTTATTTTAGACAAACACACCACCACAGCTCCACCTACATCCACCTCTACTCCTGGTTCCACCTCCATCACTCTTCCTCCATCACTCTCTCCTCCTGTTCTCTCTGTCCTTTCACTTGTTGGATCAGTCTGTGTTGTGGTTCTACTGGTGTTACTGGTTCTGCTGGTGAGACGATGTGTTCACAGGAAACCTGAAGGTGAGACTCAGACTTCCTGATTTTTCATGTCTGGTTTAGTTGTTATAATTAGATGTTTTTTCTATTTAGATTTTATCCAACTATCTATATTAGTTGCAGAAATAAGTTGCATATTTGTCACATTACAAACTACAAATTAAAAAAAAATTTGTTGGACTGTTTATATTAGTTTCAGTTTCAGTTTTGTTGCTAAACTTGGATCATTTAAATTAATTATGAACGTGAACCTGCAGAAGATGACATCATTTACAGTGACATTAAAACATCAAATTGTCAACAACAACCAGCTAAACCAAGCCAAGGTAACTTTGAACATTTTTGGCGGTTGCAAGTTTCTTAGTTCTGTGTACATTTTTATAAATACAGCGGTGTGAAAAAATGTTTGCTTCTTACTGATTTCTTGGGGTTTTTTTTCTGTTTTTCACATGTAAATGTTTCAGATAATCAAACACATTTTAATAGTGAATAGTGAATAGTGAATAGAAAGTGAATACAGAATTCAGCTTTTTAAATGACGGCGTTTAATATTAAGCAGAAAATAAAACATACATGGCCCTGCGTGAAAAAGTGATTGCCCCCGTGAATGTGTCGAATCTTTCCAGGCTAACTGTTTCGCCACAAGGCCAATCATAGAAAGCCCCGTTCAACAGGTTTAGAAGTACTGACATCTACTGGTTGCCCAATGTACAACAGCCCTGTGTTGATATTAAATTGGGATATAAATTTAATATCTAAATTTAATTTCAGCAATTCAGCGAATAAGTGTATTATTATTTAGAGGTCAGGCTTGTGACAATCCTCAGAATCACCTCAGATCTGGTTCATGAAATAAACTAATTACTGTGTCTTTTCCACAGCTCATATTACAAAACAAGGTAATCATTTCATTTCAGAGAAATTGTGTTTTGTTTATCTTTTTATCTTTCGATTTTCTAAAAAACTGATACAGGTTTTATTTGCAAATGACCCTTTGTTTTATTGGGGCTTCAGTGTCACATGTAACATCACTACCACAAATGGCAAAAAAAAAATACCCCAAGAGCGCAGCGACAACCCGACTACCTCACTTGTGTCAGTTAAGGTCAATGTTCATGACTCCACCATTTGAAAGAGACTGGGCAAAAATGGCTTCCATGGCAGAGTTCCAAGATGAAAGCCACTGCTGAGGAAAAGGAACACAAAGGCTCATCTCAGTTTTGCCAGAAGAAATCTTGATGATCTCCAAGACTTTTGGGAAAATATTCTGTGGGCTGATGAGACAAAAGTTGTGTGTGTCCCATTACATCTGGTATAACAGCAACACAGGATTTCAGAAAAGGAACGCCATACAAACAGTAAAATATGGTTGTGGTAGTGTGATGGTCTGGGGTTGTTTACCTGCCACAGGATCTAGAAGACTTACTGTGGTAAATGGAACCTTGAAATTTGCTGTCCACTAATACATCCTGAAGGCAAATATCCAGCCATCTGTTTGTGAGCTCAAGCTGAAGCACACATGGCCCTTGCACCGGGACAATGACCAAAAGCACACCAGCAAGTCTACCTTTAAATCGCTTAAATAAAAACAAAAGACAATACAATACAATTTTGTTTATGCAATGCAATTTTATTTATATAGCACATTTAAAACCAGGGGGTACACCAAAGTGCTTCACAGTAAGGAATAAACAGGAAATGATTACACAAAACAGAGATTTTGGAGTCGCCTAGTCAAAGTCCTGACCAGAATCCAATTTAGATGCTGTGGCAGGAGCTTAAAAAGCCGGTTCATGCTTGAAAATCCTCCAGAATCGCTGAATTGCAACAATTCTGCAGAGTGGGACAAAATTCCTCTGTAGCGTTTGACCCATTGCCAGTTATCACAAATGCTTGACTGCAGTTTTTGCTGCTAACTGACTGTCCATCCAGTTATTAGGTTTCCTGTCATCACAAAAACACACGTTCCCCAAATAAATAAAGTGAGGAATAAAATATCTCACCATTATTTAGTTGAAGTATGCCACATCGCCGGTTTTCAGTCACATGGTTTGGACTTAGCCGTAGTTCCCCCTTAAATGAATGAGATTTCAGGCATGCTGTGACTTTTAGCTTTTTGCCACAACTGGGCAATCATTTCAAAATGCACAGATGCGTTTGCTGTCTGGTTTTGGCTCAAACATAAGTTGTGAACAGATATGTTATATATGAGGTGTCTAAAGAAACAGAATGACAAGACAAAATATCCTTTGATGCACTGTAACAAGTTCTGTATGTCAAACCACAGCAGCTACTTCCTGTTGATTCTAGTCTGAAGATGAAGACTTTTCACCACAGACTTTTGGTTTGGCTAATGCTGTGTTCATGCTGTGAGAACATGTTTGCTTGGTGCTGTGTGGTGAAGTGTGTCAGACTGCGCTGAGACAAGGTGCCATATCTGTGGTTTGGCACCTTTGTCTTCAGACAAAAACCTACCAATGCTATGCAATCAATTCTTGTTTTTCACCAGAGGTGTCAAGAAGTAAAAAAAAAAAAAACTGTAAAAACTGCTGCAAGTTGCAGAAGCTAAAGCTTAATCTCTGCATAATTAAATGTGGAAATAAAAGAAAAAAGTTTTGATACAGGTGTGATAATGTTGTAACTGAACTATTTTTGTTTTCACAGAGACTGGCACCACTGTAGTCTACTCAGCAGTGAGAACTGAAGAACTAATTTATGGACAAATAGTCATCACAGCAAAGAGGAAAGGAGGTAGAGCTACTCTTTAGCTTCACTTTGGACAGACACATATTTCTGGTCTTCATGCTAAGCTATCCTAACCACAAGATATCAAACATCTTGTCATCATTTCAGGAAAATTATGTTTAATATGATGGAATATCCCTATATGCTCAAAAAACCCACCCGCCTAAGGGGTGAGATCAGATGAATGTTTCCTTAAATGCTAGCATTTAGCACAGAGACATTGCCAAGGTCTGTATAAGATTAATAAGGTTATTCACATCTGCAAATCTTGCTACTCTGGAAATAATCAGAAAGGTTTTGTGTTAATTAAGAAGTGCACTTATTGTGCTGCCCTGTTGAGTGAAAGCAGCCAGTTTCCCTTCTAATTTTAGCACAAATTATAGCCAAACTTAAATAAACCCAATAACAATGTGACTCAATATGATACTTAATATATTCTTCAGTGCACTAGCTTTAGTAAATCACATACACTATGCACTTACTAACTACTGAATTTTTTTTATGACAATTTAATACTATAATAACTGTCTCAAACAAATCGAATGCACTGAAGCATGTGCACATTATTTTTCACGTATCTGCAGCTGTTGACTGAGTAGAAACTTTTTTTTTTATCACCACAGATAACATCTCATCATCTACAGCTCAGACTACTTGTGGTGTACAATTGAACAAGGTTCAATTTTAGGTCTTTTTTTGTTGTTTTTTTTTACAATTTACTCAGTAAAGTTTTACACACCCGCATCTTGTTTCATTGCTACACCACCACTGCTTACTGTTACGTTCTGGTGCCTCATTGCTCTTTTACCATTTTACCCAGTGAACACATCAAAGAGATGGAGACAGGGCTGGACTGGGAATCTGGCATATGGAAGATATGTGGAAGATATTCTCAGCTGTGAGGGCAAAAAGTGGGGTATACACTGGACAGATAGCCAATTTATTACAGTGTCAGAGGGTACGACATGTGGCTAAGTCACAATTCATAGACAATTAAACAAAAACTGGATGATAAATCCCCCACCCAGTAGTGAACAGAATGAATATTTCATGGTTCCTGTTTATACGTGTCACTGGCTGTCCTGTCTGAGAAATCTTCTGTGAGAAGCTAGAAGCAGCACAAGCTTTGACTTTTAATGTCACTAAATGTAGCTGATGCAATTTTTTCAGCTCTGTGGGTTTCAGATTTGACTCTTGTGAATTTCAAGAAGCAGCTTCAGTTTTTTGTACAGAAGCTCTGTAAATTGGGTCTGAGCTGGTTGCCAGTAAAATCTGAACTGTGTGACGCAGAGAGGTGAACACTGGAGGTCTTGATTGAACTACAAAACCTGTAATCATGTTTGCTGTTTTTTGAACTGTGTGTGTTTGTGTTCAGACTTTAAACCAGAGCCAGACGTCGTCTACTCTTCACTGAAGTAGTCCACCAGTCCAACCACTGACGTCCAGCTGCTGGTCTCTAACTGGTACCTGCAACACATCAAGCCAGAGGACATCCACATATTACATTTATTTAATATGTTTTATGTCATTTTGTCACTTATTTACTGATTCAACATTTTACATTTTAACTGGAGTGTATATTCAAAAGTTTTATGTTCTCAGTAACTTCACTGTTGTATAAATGTTATTTAAAAGCTTGTTGGCTTTTCCTCCCATCATAGTGATCTAGTTTCTGTCAGATTAATAAATTTTTGTTTACATTTGTTTTTCTCGTGTGGTTCTGTGGGTTTCACCATGGTGCAGATGGAAAATTTGACTTCTTCCGGTTTGGTTGTGGCTAACCAATACATGCCTTATTTACTTCAGAAAACAAAGAATAAGCATCAAACCACAAAACCGGCAACATTAAGTGAATGTAAACAGCACCGAGGCACTTCAGTGATAAGGGTGTGTGAAGAGTTTTGATGTCTTTATTTCCTTTTTTTTTTTTTTTTTTTTTTTAAATACCTGTCCCGTTTGGTTCTTTTGCCATCAGAATTATTGTCTAAAGGCGAAGAAAGATGCCCAACGGATTTACTTTACCAAATGGACCATCCCAGCCTTGCCGTAATGGTCCATTTGATTCACCTTTTATTGTTTATTTTATTTTCACTTGCTGAATACGGGACAGACTTAACTGGGGGAAAGAAAGGGGAGAAAGAAAGAGGGAAAGAAAAACAGCGGGGAAGAGGGACGGGGAAAGAGGGCAAAAAACCAAAAACCAACAGAATAAGCAGACAAAAAAATACATATATCGATCATCTGGATCACCTGTTGAGAAAGAAAGAGAAAGCAAGCAGAAGAAAACGAGAGTAATAAACAACATCACAATGATCTATGGGAATATGACAGTAAATACTAAATGTTAGACATTATTGTGCAGCGCGTAAGATCGACAGCGCACAGTGTGCTTTGAGGTAAAAGCCAAAAAGGGTGTAGTTTGTGTGTGATCACCTGTGTGTACACCTGTGAGCATGGACGCGCTTGTTTTTTTTTTAAAGGTTCCTTCATGTAATGATCTGCTAGAGGGTGTGGGGGGCCACTGCCCCGTCCTCCAGGGCATGAAGCAGGTATGGAGGAGATCAAAACTCCAGACGTCCAGAGGCCCCCAGAACACAAGAGACCAAGGAAGACCAACAGAGGGGCAGCTGCGTCACTATCCCAGAAAGAGCTGAGGAGAGTCCCAGATGAGGGGTCACTCAGCAGCCGCGGAGTAGAAGCCAGGGGGGGTTGCAGTGACGTGCCCGTGAGCTCCGCCGGCAGCCAGCTGTGCCTGAATGACCGAGCCCCGGGCCGAGAGGCCGAGGGGACCCCGCCTCCGAAGTGGCCCGAGGGAGCCCCAGGCTCCAGGCCCCGATAAGCAGCCGCCAAGGAGTGAGCCGGTGTGTACCTGGGCGCCCACCCCCGGACACAGAGAACCACCAACGCACCGATGTCTGAGGGCGTCCACCACCGGCAGGGGAAGTGGTGGGGGGAGATAGGCCTCCAAACCTTGGAGGGCCTGAGATGTCCCCAGAGAGGTGGCGTCTGATACCCAACCTGACATATAGACACAGACATACAGGCACACACAGATACAAACATCCATTCCCACCCTCATGCTCTCATAGGCAATTATTCCACACTCAACCAACGCGGAGACAGACATAAAGAGACACTGTACACACAATCACTCTCCCCAAGCGTACTCTAAGAACCGGGTCTGGGTACCCTTGCCCCTGGAGGGGGAAGCTGCACCCAGACCCAGGTGGTGTTACCCTTTTCCCTGCGGTGGGGAGAAGCAGACCGCCCCGACTCCACAGCAGCAGGGAGGTCCCACATTCCAGACCCCAGTCGGACGGCCAACTCCTCCTCCTAGCCCCCCCGCTCCAGCAGGCCGCAGAGAACGGGGGTGTGTGAAGACTCCAAACCTCCCTCCACCCGCTCATATGTAGTGTTGATGTATGTGTGTTCTAAGGTGCATTTAAAACCCAGGAGGCCATGGAGCTACCTGCCAGAGCAGCAGGTAAGCGCATAGCCCCTCCTGCTAGCCCTCAATGTCTACGTGTATTTAAAATTGAGAGGTGGGCAACGACGCCAGGGGTGAGGTGTACACCCTGATGGTAATTTGGATTCTGTGTGGCGTGCCCACCCCCAAGATCCTATATGTATGTGTAATGAGAGTGTGAGTAATGTGAATGTCTAAGTTGTGGGATAAAATTGAGGCAGAGGCAGCCAGAAGGGGACAGAGGGGGGGGATGCCTCCCCTGCACCCTGGTGACACACCCCTACCCCAAGGCCCTGCATGTGTGGGTGACTGTGGTGGAGCGAGAAGAGGGAGGCAGCTGGAGATGGGGAGGGAAGGAAGGGAGGGTCAAGTGACCCCTCCCTGGGGCCAGCTCCCCCGCTGACCCCAGTAGGCACCCCCATACTCTGCAACCCGCCAGGGAAAGGGGGCCCAGGCCCATCCGGACCGGGGCCCAGTGCAGCAGCGCCGCCCGGCCCTACAGAGCCCGGGACAGTCCACCTGACCCCACCACAGAGAAAACTACACCCACCCCATCATCCACTCATCTTCCAGACTACACAAGACAATAGACGCCCAGGCTGAGATCTTCCTCCACCTCTCCTGTATCTCCCCCTCCTGCAGAGAGAGTTCCCGAAGAGAGGAAAGCTCCTGCAAGATGTGACAACCCCCCCCACCAGTTGAAGAGCCCCCCAGGTGGCTCGATGCACCGGCGGCACCCTGCGCCAGGACCGGGCCCCCATACACCCACCCGCCCACAACCCCGGCAACACACCAACCAGGACCCAGGCCCCTGAGGCCCGGCCAGGGCCCCAGCCCAGAGGCAGAACGCCCCCAGAACCTCACGCCCATCCCGGACCCACCCAGGGGCAGCCAGGCTACCAGGTCAGTAACCCACGTCCGTCAGCACAGACCCTCCCCTAGCCCTGCTGCACGCAGCCACGAGGAAACCGTCACCCAAGAGCCAACAGAGCCCCTAATTGGCCATGACCGCTACCCCGGGTTGAGCCCCCCAAGGAAGATGCTCCTGGGGAACCCCCCGATGCCCTAAGCCTGTCCCTACCCCCACACCTATCACAACAGTGAAGGTGGGACCAAACTATGACCCCCCACCCCCACTAGGTGATGGAACTGATCAAAGGAGCCCAGAGAAATTGATCTGATGTGGTGGCAGAGGCTGTATCAAGACTAATGTAATCTAATAGATAATTTCTATATTGGTTAGAATTAAGATTATTTTTATTTTTCCAGTTCATGAGGACTGTTTTCTTGGCTATGCATAGTGCAGTGAAAACCATATGGGCTATATTCTTTTCCGTAGTGACATTATCTAAGCTGCCCAACAAACATACTAAAGGGGAAGTTGGAATGTTACATTTCAGACACTTTGATAAGTCTTCACATATCTCACGCCAAAACTTCTGAACTGGTGGACAGAACCAAAGTGCGTGGATATAATTGTCCGGTGAATTGGTTTGGCAGTGTGAACAGTTGTTGGTAGACGTAAAGCCCATCTTGAACATCCGATGACCTGTATAGTGCACTCTATGTAGTATTTTGTATTGAATTAATTGAAGACTGGGATTTCTAATTAGATGAAAGGTTTTTGAGCAAATCTGAGACCAGAAGTTTTGGTCAAAGTTAACTGATAAATCCGCTTCCCATTTTGCAATAGGAAGTGATATTGATTCATCTGTTTTAGAAAGCATTCTGTATATTTTGGACAGTAATTTGGGGGTTTTAAGAGTCAGAAATTGAACCACACTTGGTGGTGTTTGTAGTTCATCTTGACCTGGTTTAAATCTCTTTTTTACTATGGATTTAATTTGTTGATATTCTAAAAATCTTTTCTTGCTGATCCCATATTGTGTAACTAGTCTGTCAAATGAAATAAATTCTGTTCCTTCTAGTATATGTTCTAAATATTTGATTCCTTTACTACTCCAATCTGAAAAGTTTATCATATTATTGTTTTGTAATATGTCAGGGTTGTTCCAGATAGGTGTACGTTTGCATGGGATTAATGAAGACTCTGTCAACTTCAGAAACTCCCACCATGCTGTCAGAGAAGAGCTGATGTTGATGCTTTTGAAGCATTCATGTCGTTGGATGTTTGAGCTGATAAATGGTAGATTTGAAATCTCTAGATTATTGCAAAGTGCTTGTTCTACATCTAGCCAAGGTTCATCTAAGAGGGTATGTTTTTGCCATCCTGAGATGAACTGAAGCCTGTTGGCTAAGAAGTAGTGCTGAAAGTTAGGTAGTTCTAATCCTCCTTTATCCTTGGTCTTTTGTAATGTTTTTAAGCTGATACGTGGGGGCTTATTTTTCCAAAGGAATTTGGACATATATGAATCTAGAGATCTGAACCAATCTTGCGGCGGTTTAGTTGGGATCATTGAGAATAAATAATTTATTTTTGGTAATACCATCATTTTTATAGCGGCAACCCTTCCCATGAGTGATATGGGTAGACATTTCCACCTAGTCAGATCACCTTCTACTTTCTTTAAAAGTGGGATATGGTTTAATTTAGTTAGATCTGCAAGCTTGGGAGAAACATTAATACCTAAATATTTTATATTTCCCGATTGCAGTGGAGTAGAAGAGGAATTATGGAAGGAGCAATTAATCGGAAGGACTGTAGATTTTGACCAGTTAATTGAGTAATCTGATATTCTTGCAAAAGAGTTTATCAGTTCAATCACCCCAGAGATATTGGTTTGTGAATTTTGGAGAAAGAGTAACACATCATCCGCATAAAGGCTGATTTTATGTTCCATGTTCTTGCATTTTATGCCCTTAATTACTGAATTCTGTCTAATTGCTGCTGCTAGTGGTTCGATAAAAATTGCAAACAGTGAAGGGGAGAGTGGGCATCCCTGCCTGGTGCCCCTCAGGAGACAGAAGCTGGAGGATGTTTGATCATTTGTTCTGACACAAGCTGTTGGGGAATTATATAATATTTTTAACCAGTTGATGAAAGAAGATCCAACACCAAATTTGTTTAAAGTTGTAAATAGAAATTTCCAGTTAACTCTGTCAAACGCTTTTTCTGCATCTAAAGATAATATTGTAGTTTCAAGGTTTTTACTGTATGAGTAGTCTATCAAATTAAGTAATCTACGTGTATTTGTTGATGAGTGCCTACCTTTTATGAAACCAGTTTGGTCAGGATGAATTAAGAGGGGGGTTATTTTCTCTAGTCTCTTCGAGAGAGCTTTGCAGATAATTTTGAGGTCTACATTTATAAGGGATATTGGACGATAGCTTGAGGGATATACAGGGTCTTTGCCTGGTTTTAGCAGGAGATTAATGTTTGCAGAATTCATATTTGATGGAAGTCTGCCCTTTTCTTTGATTTCCAACAACGTTCTGTAAAAAACTGGTGCTAGAATCGTCCAGAATTCTTTGTAGAATTCTGCAGGAAAGCCGTCTGGACCTGGAGCCTTATTATTGGGCATACTTATCAGGGCTTCCTGGAGTTCACCTGATGTCAGTGGCGAATCCAGTGCCATTGCTTGGGTGTCTAATAATTTTGGGAGAGTTATGTTGTCTAAAAACTGATCAATTTCCTTTTTAGATGGGTTTATTTGTGGTGAATACAACGTTTTATAGAAATCCCTGAAAATGTTGTTTATTTGTTTTGGTTCATATACTGTGTTCCCAGATGAATCTTGAACAGCACATATAGTTGTTTTTTCTTTATTTATTTTTAGCTGGTTTGCTAGAAATTGACCGGATTTATTACTATGTTCATAATTTTGTAAGCGTAGTCTTTGTACTAAGAATTTTGTTTTTTTATCAATTATCTCATTTAATTCCAGTTTTGTTTTGCGTATTTTGTTCAGTGTTTCCTGATCTTGGTCGGACACGTAGGCTTCTTCTAGTGATTTGATGGTTTTTTCTAATTCCTGAATATTTTTGTTTTGTTTTTTCTTTTTATGTGATGAGAAAGAAATTATTTTACCTATGTCTTTATTTCCTCAGTCAAACAGAAACCAACCAGCAAGAAAAAAAGAGAAGAAAATCTGATACCAGCTTCTTACAAAGTCATAGTTTGCTTGCTTGTCTGCTGATCAGACAACAACAAAAAAAATAAAGTAACTTTTTTTCCTGCTTCTTACCTTAAATAGTTATAATTTAAAATAGTAATAATGATAATAATTCTTTGTCACATCTGATAGGAACGTTTAATGTGGAGTGCTTCCTCACATGTTCTTTAATGCTGTCATGGCTATGTGCAGGCAGGCAGGAAAAGGACCCAATATGCAGACTCACAGAGGTGGAACTCAGACTCAAAAACCACAGCTTTATTGATGGCAAACACAAAAACAAAACCTAAACGGAGCATAAAAACAGAACACATAGGCTAGTATGAGGGTACGACATGATGACGAGCAGGAGCAGACGCAGACACTAAATACAAAAGGGGAACATGGCAAAGAGCAAACACCTGGGAGACACAGCTGACACTAATTTCAAAGACGAGACTGAGGAGAGCAAAACAGAACCTGACGCTCACAGACTGAAGTCTACCAAAGTAAAATACACAGACTCACGAGCAGGCACTATGACATCATGCACATGAAAGAGGGAACACAGAGACGTGGGACCAGGCTAGGCACAAAACAGAGGGGCTCAAAAATACAAACAGAAACCAAAACACAGGAAACTCAAAATACTGGGTCAAAATGACCCAGAACCTTGACAAATAGACAATATGATTTAATGAACCATGATCACACCTTAAAATTCAGGTGCTGCACATTTCCATTGTTGGTCTTGAGTTGATTAGTGGACTGTAATGAGAAATTTTGTACCCCCAACTGTGTTTATTGAATATGTTCACAGTACCGTAGAATAAATTAGTTCATCTTCAGGTTATATTATAAATATATTAACATATTAAAAATATATTACAGCCTGATCAGAAAATACACACTCAAAGTCTCCACAGTCTGTTCCATGAGCATCCTGAACTCATATTTTAGGTCATCTTTATCCAGTTAGGTGAAACACAACCATTTCAAAGAAACAGAGGTTTGTACTCCTATCCTCTCATCTTTATTAGTTCACTATAGACTCTGCTGCTCAAAACCTTTAAGGTGGAATGTCCCTTATGCCGAATATGCCCAGCATGTTATTTCTTTTATAACAATATATGGAAGCACCACTGTCAGAAAAAAAAGCTCTAGTGGTCATATATAGTGGATACTGTATAAAATATGAATCATATTGTTCAAGTCAGTCATCAATGTGTCTCTGCACTGTTGTAAGTGCAATGTTCCAGTTTGACCTCAGTGTTGATCACTGTTATAGTTTGTGGACTAAAGGGAAAATATAATAACAGTGTTTCTGAAGTGTTCTTAAGCATTAAATAAAATACAACATCTGTCTTTGCACAACAGAGGAGAATAAGGACACACAGACACTGTTATTTGTTGATAATAAGAGCATCCACATCAGTTATAAAACTACTGCTATACAACTAACAGCTAGAAATCCAAAACTCACTCATTAATATGTAAACAAATGCCAGACACAGTTATGCAAAACCCTCTATATCCATTCTTTATACTCATTTCTTCTTTTCTTTTTGTCTTTGAGCTTCTAATATCCACCAGTGGGCGCTGAAGCACCGTCAGCGTGCCTCCTTCTCACGTGGCTTGAAATCCCCCAAATCCAACTCTGTTGGAATAATAGAATAAAAATACAATTATAGAATAGAATAAAATTATATTTAGGTTTAACTTCAGTTAATTTTACTTGAGTAAATGTACTTAGTTACTGATAATCTTTTTCTTTCATTTTTAAAGACATAAAAGGAGGCTTTAGACTTTTATACAGTACTGCATTTATTTTCGTATAAATGAATTTGTCACTGGATCACTGAATCTATGTGTAACAAGTGTCACCTGGCAGTTTGTTGCTCTCTGCCAGGTGATTGGCTGAAGAGCTGTGAAAAGGTAGTGGGTGTGTGGGGTGAAGTCTTCTGTGGAAAAAAAAAACAGGCGATTAATTCACTCGGGTGCGAGTGGGTATACTGTCGGTAAGAGACTTTTGCCATTTTGTTTGGATCATTTGTTATTGTAGGTGCCCATTTTTAATGTGAGTCGTTGGACTTTTTTAGTGTGACCACGAGTTTTAATAGAAGAATAGATCAAGCCCTAGATCGACTGCGTGCAGGGAAACTGATCAATATTGAGTGTTTGTTTTAGCTTTGTGATTTTGAATGGTTTCATAAAATTGATATTTTATTGGGTGATATTTTAATCGATAATGTTGTTTGTGTTTTTCAGCTGTGCTGTCTCTACTGTCCTTATTTCGTTCTTTTGATTGATTTGTAATTTTGTTTTGGTTAGTCCGTCCAGCGGTAAAGGCGGTTATTGATTGGGAGTGAGTTGTATAAGGGCGGACTAACCTTCTTCTTTGTTTTTTGTTTATTTGTTTGTGCCACTTCCCCTTATATCCCAGATTACAGGTCATGCATAACGCTGCTTCCCAGCTGTGCTGAGACCCGAATTGTTTGCAGTGCGTGCCACAGGTAAATCGATTGTGTCGCTAAATGGGGTGTAACGGTTTGCAGTGTTGTGTTATTTTTCACACCATTTGTGTGGTAAGTCTCATGTGCAGCTGGAATATCAGCAGGATGTTGTAAGTCCTGTCTGGAAATAACGGGGAATTTGTAATAAATAAATTAATTAATAAATTAATGTAATAAATAAATTATCAATTTATGTCTTTGCCCCGTTTACTCATCCCTTGTCCTCGGTTACATATGGCATTAAGTATCTTATTGAGCACTATTGTCAAACACATTCAGCTGTCACTAACAGCACAGCGCTGTGCCTGTTTTTTTGCTCTTAGACACACCAGCGCCACACAAGTTGTGCACGCCTCAGTCACAGACGCGCAGCACAGCAGCTGGAGTACAAGCAACAAGTCACACAGGTTCACTACTGCGCTCACTGGTGCAGGCTAACGGATTTACGAAGTTTTACTTGAGGTAAAAAAAAAAATAAAAAGGCCTGAGGGGCTGTTCTAGAGTTGTGATTCGGTACTTCAGATTTCGTACTTCTTTTTTCAAAGACAATATCTCTGAAAGTGCGAAACGCATGTGCGGAGGAAGTGTTTGTTCTCACAGTCAAAAACTTCATTACTTTTTACACTCAGGTTCAGTCATTTACAGTAAATACCGTTTCTGTCTCGGTACTTGTGATTCCTCACTTCCTCTTTTCTATGAGAAGGCACCAGAGAGCGCAATCGCATGTACTGAGGAAGTGGCCTTTCCTGCGTTCAGTAATGCTTATTGTTAATAGTTAGTTAATTAGTGAGGTTTTATAATCGGGTTCAGTCATTCACAGTAAATACCAGCATCCTGGGACATTTATAACCATTTAAGTGTCGGATCATCAGCACTAACAGGGAAATGTCTGCATCTCTCTGCTGTTTCCTGTCTGTGGGGTTCCTCGTGTTTGCCTCTGCAGGTGAGATTCAAATTTTACAAACCAAACTGTTTCCTTCTGAGATACAGAAAAGTAAGGGACATCACTGGGATTTTATATTAATTTACTTTGTGTGTGGAGGCTCTGCAGAAGAGTCTGAGTAGAGTTCACGTACTTTACTTTTTCCAGATGTGACAGAGATAAAGAAGTGTGACGTGCAGGGCAGGGCAGAACTGCTCTACTGCAACATGTGATAATTAAAATCTACATTTAGTTATTGCCTCACTCGAATCCTTTCCTTTCCAATCCAGTGTCAGTAACGAAAATGAACGAACGGTTGCTGTCAGTGCTTGTCTGCCCGTCTGTCACGCCTGCCAATTGAACCATTGGATTCATTTAGAAGAACCCTTCCCTCAACCCTGATTTACATCATGTGTCACATGATCTCAATCAGCCATATGGTAGACATTAGATTTCTAAACTTTATACTACTATTATTTTGAAAATATAACTAAATGTAGTTAAAGAAGTATATACAGTAGAAGCTAATAGTTATAGACTGTAACTACCGAATCATTCAGCCTGCCAGCTATGTCATCAAGCTGATCACGAATATGCTAATTCATAACTTCCTTAGCTTCCCATTTAATGGGGAAATGCAGGTTCAGCAGTATATGTGGTCTGTCAGTCCATCTGTTGGAAAAATGATGTGCAAGGTTTTGTGGCTTTGAGATTGATCATGCAGCTGCTGGGTTGAGCAGAGAGACAAGAGCACCCTCATGTGAAGAAATCAACCCTAACCTACTTGCCACTTCTTACATTATTCACATCTGTCATTAAAGGAGTTTTGTTTTGTTGTTGTTGTTTTTTTTAAAATTGGCATAATTTTGTTCTGTGTTATTTCTTTTCATTCTAAATATTAAAGTTGAATTGAACAGCTGGCTGGCCAAAAGAGAAAAGCATCTTAAAATAGAATTTAACCGTTGATTGGGTAATGCGTGTTTCCAAGAGGAAAGCATAAGGCTGAGAATATTGCGTATTATTAATTCCAAAACCAAATGTTAAAATATTTTTGTAAACACTGTGGTTGTAGGTAAAATCAAGTTCAGAGCTTCTTTACTTAAAATATTAAATTTTTCTAAAAATTTTATATAGCCAACATGAATAAATAATAAATATATTAAGAGGGTTCTAAATTTATACATGACAGCTTAAATGTGTGAAACCTCTGACTCACAAAAGCCACTGGGTGTGTTTAATCCTTTTAACCTCTCTGCTACTAGTGTTGATTCCTCTTTCAGACCAGACAACCATCACAGCTGGTTCTGGACAGAACGTCACTCTGACATGTCGAGCTCCAAACAATAACATCATAGTTGTAAAGTGGAGCAGAGATGACCTGGGAGATGAATATGTGCTTTTGTACCGAGATGAGCAGTTTGATCCGGAAGGCCAGCATCCATCTTTTAAGAACCGGGTGGATCTGCAGGACAGACAGATGAAGGATGGAGACGTGTCTCTGATTCTGAAGAATGTGACGATTAATGACACTGGAACATACCAGTGTCGTGTCTTCATGGGAAAAACCCGCTCATGGAATCTACGCAGCATCATCTACCTGAGAGTTGTTGTTTGTTTAGGTGAGTGACTGGAGTCCAGTTTGTGTGTGATCAGAGTTCAAGTTGCTTCCTTCATGAAACTTAAAACCACTTAAGCCCCACGCCCCCAGTACCGGGGGCAAAAAAAGAGGAGATCCCGTTTAAGCATTTATAACATGGGGTGAGAAATATAAGTCCGGACATGTGTGGTATCCACAGAAACCTCAGAATCTCAGCTAAAATGTCATATAAACCATTTCTACAACCACCAAACACACCGAAAACCAGCCGCGATTAAACGAGCAGTTACACAGATGCGTAGAAGCCTGCTAAACAAACAAAACCAAACAACAAATTCTTTAGACTTGATGTAACCGGCTAAAGAATGGCTAATTATCTTCCAGAGCTATGACTGGACACCAAACACTAAATTTCCCCACACTCTGACCAAAATTCACTGAATGAGCCGCAAAAAAAGACCAGAAAAACACAAAGCAGCGCAAATGCGCTAAGACAGAAATTGGCTTACCGTCCTGATTTCCGCCGTGATTTTTGCCAGTAGCCTCATGATTATCAGCAGTTACCGTGCCTACCTTGCTGCATCAGAGCCGCTTTCCGTCAACAACCTCCATTTTAGACCCACCTACAGATACGTGCTACAGATGCCATATGCAGTAAATTTGGGCCCACATGGGTTTTGGCCTTGCAACATCTGATTGGTTGAAGTGATGTGAATGTGGCATTGTTACTGTGAATCTATTGGCTCAAACGATTAAAAAGAGGTGTCAGTCATGCAAACTGACCAAAAGAAACCAAAGTTACAGCCCCTCAGAGTTTAAATGGCCAGAGGCCAATTAAATGCCGTTGCCATGTATGTATATATATCTACATAAATATATATAGCTGATAGAGTTGGTTTGTGGGCTACCCTTACGTGTGCTGTTGTTGGTCCTTTAGTGTGCTGCAGAGAAAGGTGAAGTTATAAAATACAAATAGCTAAAAACTAAAAATTTCTCCCATTCCTAGTGAAATTTGCTCTCTCACCCTTCCCTGTTTGGAACGACTTATCAGCCTTTGGCCACTGCACAGTGTCATCCACATCAACAACTGTGCAGTCAGAAAGCCTTTCTAGAGTCCAAAAGTTTGCTGTTGATCTCAGAAGAACAGGAGGCAGGGTCACTTCCTTTCCTGTGGAGAGATTTGCAGATGTGGAAAAACACAGCAACACACCATGGATGATGCTGAGTAGGGCATCAGAAAAGTCTACTATGGAAGCTTAAAGATCTAATGTAGTTTTTTTTTGTTTGTTTGTTTGTTTGTTTGTTTTTTTTGTATGACAGCATTTTGTGCATTTTTTGGATTTTTTTCACTACTAAATATTTAAGTTGAATGGCACCCTGTTAAGAGACAGGCATGTTAAAATAAAATACAAACCTTTGTATTTTTACATTTGATTGGATAACTAATGTCTGCAAGAGGAAAGCATGACAATTGAATAATATTTTTTTTTTTTTTTTAAAAACCAAACATTATTGTAGACACCGTGATTGTAGGTATATTCAAGGTTTTTTTGTTTTTTTGTTATAAAAATTGTATTGACAACAGAAATAAATCCCCCCAAAATAATGCACTAATCATCTGATTGTTGGTTTTATTTATTTTGAATCACAAATCACACTGTGTGCACATGTTTGTGTTTGTACTCCTCAAACTCTGAGCACACACAGAAGTGAACAGTAGTTTGTATTCTATTGTATTATTTAGGGTCTTTATGTTACAGTATTAAACACCTTGACACAAGTGTTGTTGTGATTTGGTGCTATATAAATAAAATTTAACACTGCGGCTGTAAGTAAATTCAACTTCTGGCCTTTTTTAATTGAAGTATTAAATTTTTTAATAAATTTTATATGTAAAGCAGGAATAAATAATAAACAACTAAGAGGCTTCAGGACGTATAGGACAGCTTTTAAGTTTTAAACGTGCGATTTATGAATCACACTCCATGTGTTTGAGACCTTTAACCTCTCTGCTCATTGTTGTTTACAGTTTCAGTCCAGAAGAACATCACCGCTGAGTCTGGACACAATGTCACTCTGACATGTCAAGCTCCAAACAACAACACAAGACATGCAAAGTGGAGCAGAGCTGACCTGCGGCAAAAATATGTCCTTTTATGTTCAGATAAATGCATAGATCCAGACAACCAGCATCCATCTTTTAAGAACCGGGTGGATCTGCAGGACAGACAGATGAAGGATGGAGACGTGTCTTTGATTCTGAACAATGTGACGATTAATGACACTGGAACATACGAGTGTCATGTCTTCATGGGAGGAACAAAATATCAGCTCATCAGCATCATCTACCTTCATGTTGTTGATCCTCCAGGTGAGTGAGTAGAGTTGAGTGTGTGTGTGATCAGAGGTGAAGCTGCTTCCTGGTTGTTGATGTTTGTTTCTAAAGATGTTGTTGATGAGACTTTGTAGAAAGCAGCTGGTCTGAGTGATGTGATCAGAGTGCAGTAGATAATGTCTGACAGCAGTTTGAAGAGGAAATGGATTCTGTTCTGTTCTTCACTCATCACCTACCTGACAGCTGACACCTCACACCTGTTTCTCACCTGCAGGTCAGACAGGAGGAGACACAGAGGATGGAGTCGGTAGAGGACGTAATGGTTTGTTGTGGTCTGTTTTTTTACTTCTTGTGCTTTTCATTGTTCTTGTGATTGCCCAAAACCTGCTAAAGAACAATTCCTTCTGATGAACCAGCTGACAGCTGCTGAAATCAGAGTGTCAGGATGATGAAAACACAGGCCTCACAGAACAAAAAAGTCTTACATGGATTGGTACTTATGTAGCCTTTTCTACTCCATTTTAGCCCTCAAAACACTTTATTTCTACAAGCCTTTAACGTCAGTGTTTTTAACACTGACAGTCACACCCTCATACTCATGGATGCATCAAGGTCAAGTCGGGCTTCATAATCTGACACCGGCTGATTACAGAAGCCAGAAAACAAATCACTACGATCAATTGAGCCACAGCTGCCACAGGCCGAGTGTCAGGCCTAAAAAATCAATAGCAAATGAACAGCATGTGAAAGTCAAATACTTATGAAAAAGGAAAAAGAATCATCAAAATCCTGAAACAGGACCTGAGAGATGCATGTTGACCACCTGCAGGTCAGCCAGGAGGATCCATTGGACTGAAACTCTGCCAGTTGTTGGTCTGGTTTTGTTGTTACTGCTGCTTTTGATCTGACAAAAAGCACTTTGCTAATTCAGTTTGATTCAAAGAATCAGGACTGGAATGGGACAAAAAATCATCCCCGGCATTTTGACTAGAGACCAGCCCACCAGGTATTATAGGAAAAGCCATAAAGCCTTTGAATGAAAACAAACGCTGTTGTAACAGTGATGTACACAGTCTTGTTGGTATATGTATGATTTCTATACATTTTTACGTCAGATAAAAACTTTGGTCTTAAGATTCAGATAATTATTTAATCAAAACTAGACATTTTAAATGAGAATAAGAAAGAAAAGTATTTCCTTGTGCCCCCCTTTCCCTGTTAATGCCCTACCTGGCCCCCTGGCAAAACTTTGCTAGACCCGCCCCTGCACAGTTACCAGCTGTCAGCTACATAGAAAAGGATCCTGGTGTTATTTGTCTCTCAGAAACAGTTCATAACTTCCCTTCAACTCATTCATGTCACCTAAAAGGTAAACCTGTTTCTCCATCACCTGTTCAGCTCTGATGATTCAATAAGGAGATCTCCTGGTTTCATCTTCATTTTCATCTTCAAGTCAGCACAACGAAAATAAACTCCACCTAAACTTGGTTTATATTTGACCTAGATAGACTGCAGGTCTTGAAGTTCAGTTCACCTGACACTTGGACCAGCGGCCGCCTCGGGTCTCTCCTCCTCCTGCCTCCCCTTTCCCTCATCCACCTGCTGGCCTCTGTGGAAGCTCCACCATAGCCACCACCAAACAACTGACTTATTTTTACACATCGGCCAGCATCTGGCCTATCCACCACCCCTCATTGTTTATACCGTTCCAAAAAAAACCCCCATCTGCCCATAAAAACTAAAAATCACCATCGGCCCACCTGGCAAATGCCCGGTATGCCCGATGGCCAGTCCAGCTATGGTAGTGTAGTGTAGCATCATCATAGCATAATCACAGTGAAAACACCAACTTTTCAGGAACATTTTCAGCGTTCCTGAAAATTCCTCTGAAAATGTAATTAAAGTGAATGAGATGGAAACAAACAGATCTGAAGAGGGAGTGATCTCTCTGCTAACACCAGTGTCACAGAGTGCTAGTGCAGCATTACAACCTATCTGACTGCATTAACTTGAAGTCTGTGTGTTGTAGCTGATCTGTAGGAAACGAACACAAAACACTATTTTCTGTCAGACCAAAGTAACTTTTACTGTGCAATGATTATTTTTTCTCAGCTGGCTGTGTTGGGCTACAGGTAATGTTAAACTCAATACAGCACATTGTAACAATCAAACATGAATGTAACACAAGTCAGATCTCCATGAGACACATTAATAGCTGCTTATTGACATTTGAGTTTGATTTATTACAGATCTGATACTAGAGAGAATTAGGAAGATGCATCTTCGCATGTTTGTGTGATTGATTTAAATATTGCCCTAAAATTTGTGCTGCGAAAGGAAAACTCTTATAAATACAATAGGGCCAACACCAAAAAATAACCTGTCCACACATTTCAGTCACAAAGCAAACACTGTGCCTGTTCAGGGAATCCTGACAGTAGCTTTCTGTAATTCCAGAGTAGATTTTTGCACAGACTGATAGTAAAACATGTAAGCGCCTCCCATCAGCCAGGTACTACAGAACAATCCTCACAAACTGAAACACACTAACCTCAAACAAGGACTCATTAGGAATTATGTGCAATTTCTTGTGAAACACTTAGGGAACTATTTATATATTTAAACTTTATCTCCTGTTTGTTCTTTTTTGTCCTTTATGTCCAATTGTGACCTTCTGTTCTTGATGTCTTCATACTTTTTATAATTCTGTATTTTCTATCTGTCATCTTGTTTCTCTTTTTCATGAATGCTACTACCCTGATATGGCTGTATCTGTGTAGTCTTTGCACAATGACAATGAAGTCTTGATTCTTCACTGTATATTAAACTCTTGGTTTGCTAACACAAACAGGTCTCACTTGTGTGTTGTTCATGATATCTTTGCACTTTTGTTCACTTCCGTCGTTATTCATCTTTATTATTATTATCGTTTCACCTTGAATTTCATTTACATCGTTTTTCTCCCTTCCTGTGTTATTAATATGAACAGAATGAGTCTGTACACCATTTAAGGTAAAAATTAAAGCTAAGGGGAAGAGTCAAACTGAACAGCTACTGCTAGCATGCTTAACATTTGTGTAGATTTGTCTAACGTCAGTGATGTTTATGGGATTGAACAACAGGATATTGGATTTTGAGGCCCTGAGTTGATTTTGTGACACCCAACGTTTAACATGAGTGAGAACAGCAGCAATGCTTTTAGGATTGGAAGGATCTGTGTGTTGTCAGTGTAGCAATAAAAAGAGATGAAGCCCACACACTCAGTGCCCACAGTCCGTTCCATGACCACTCTAAGCATATATTACAGCATTTATTGATTTTCATATCAAACTATGGAAGCATCATTTATGATCTGCTTGTAGCCATGTGTAGCCTGTCTGGCCTTAAACTCTGATTGCCGTTAGTTCTCTGCGTTGTGTTATGCAAATGACCAGAGGAGTCAACTCTCACTTTGCCAGCTGGGGCAGATTTATTCTCCAATAACTGTTTAAAATAAAAATAAAACAGTACAGAGACTTCATGCACTGCTCTCCTTGCGTGTGTGCATGCGTGCGTAGGTACACAATTCAGCAGCCAGCCAAACTCCATTCAAAAGAATACGGGAGTCAGGATATAGCATCCAAGCTCCAGGTGCTTTATTTTACATTGCACCACCATACACCATTGAATCAGAGTGAAACTAAAACTAAAACAAAAACAAGAATACAACAGTAAGGTGATTAACACACCGATATTACAAATTCCCTTATGTATTCTACACCAAGTCAAGGCTAGCAACAAAAGACAAAGAAATATCCATGCAATAGGTCCTCCTATGTATACATGACATGAGATTAGCTTAGCAATATAATTATACACAAAGTTAGGCTTTAGAACACAAAACTACCAAAATGTTACTAAAATATGGCTCTATACTCTTAAATCAACAAGTACTTACAGACGATGCTTTCGAAGGCATAAACAAGAAAGAGGATTGAAGTGGATAACTACAGAAACACTTCAGCACATGTGAACCTGCTTACCCCAACTAACATGGCTGACTTCCTGTTCTGGGTCAAAGTGCATGTCACATTAACAACAATTTACAAGGCCCAGTAGGGGGCACTGAATTCAAGGCAGAACACTTCACTTTACTGGACTTCTGCATGAACACCTCTCCTCAGCGGGGCCTCTAGGCCAGCGGTCCCCAATCTTTTTTGCGCCACGGACCGGTTTATGTCCGAAAATATTTTCACAGACCGGCCTTTAAGGTGTCGCAGATAAATACAACAAAATAAAACCGGTGCCGGTACCAAAAAAGAAGATTTATTCATAACACATGGAAAAAGACCCAGAGAAACAGAGTTAACGAGAAAAATGAGAAAAAAAATAACGAGAAAAACCGATAACAACCCTGAAAACCATACATTTCACACCCGAGCCTCAACTCTCGCGGCCCAGTACCAAACGACTTACGGACCGGTACCGGTCCATGGCCCGGGGGTTGGGGCCCGCTGCTCTAGGTGACTAAGGTGCAACATCACAACAAATCTAATTAACAAATAAAACTGCTAAAACACTCAAATGTATTTATAAACATATATAACAAATTAAAACGCGCTGCATCGGGATCATATAGCGACAATTACCTCATCAGACTCCATTTACCAGTGGAAATTTTACATATTTTTTAGTTACATATTGTGGCGAGCTCAGTCACGGAGGAGACAAAGGTTTCTTTGGGAGCACCCGTTTATTTTATAACCGGCCCAGAACACTGCCGCTACCTCCCTCCTCAGCGCGGCAACAACATAAAACAACCTAAAAAAGGCACTCTCTCACCGGAAAAACAGTCGCCGAGAGAGCGCGTCACTCATCACCATGACAACAGTAAACAAAACTATAATAACAAAAACCCCAGAACAGCCCTGACCCGCTACATAGCCCCCACCTAAGGGGTCAGTCGTCCCCAACAGCCCCATTACCCCACACAAAGTCCTGTAAGTGTTCGGGTGCCTTCTTCTGGCGCACCGGCTGGTCTCGAACGGCGGGGGAAAAGTCACTCGGATCAGAACCTGGGGTGTCACCAGCATCTCCTGCCCCGGCGTCTGCCGGAGCGAGCGGTCGATACGGTGAAAGCCTGTCCCGGTGCAACACCACCATGCGCCCCGGGCCCGGCATGCGGATACGGTACACCACTTCCGTTAGCCGCTCCACGACCTCCGCCGGCCCTTGCCAGTGACTGCACAGTTTGGGGGACACTCCTCTCTTGCGAACCGGGCGGTACACCCAAACCTTGTCGCCAGGCACAAAAGCCTCCCCCCGGCACTTGGTGTCGTAGGCTCTTTTCTGTCGTACTCCGGCGCTGGTCTGGGCCTGGCGGGTGTAGTCGTGAACCACCTGCAGCCGCTCCCTCAGCCTCCTGTAGTAGTCCATCTCTGGCCCACCGTCAATCTCCGGCTCGGGGGGGGGACCCAAACACCAGATCCACAGGCGTCCGGAGCTCCCGCCCAAACATCAAAGCGGCAGGCGTGCACTGGCTGGACTCCTGAACCGCAGTCCGATACGACCAAAGGACCAGGGGCAGATGTCGGTCCCAATCCCGCTGGTGGCGGCTGGTGAGAATGACGAGCTGAGTAGCCAGTGTGCGGTTAAAACGCTCAACCAAGCCGTCGCTTTGCGGGTGGAACGGTGTGGTTCTTGTCTTCTCCACCCCCAGCTGCCGGCAAATCTCCCCGAAGACCTTCGATTCGAAGTTGCGCCCCTGGTCACTGTGGAGCTCAGCCGGGACCCCAAAACGGGCGAACATCTCCTCCACCAGCCTCTCTGCCGTCGTCGTCGTGGCACTCTGGTCCGGCACCGCGTAGGCCTCCGGCCACTTTGTGAAATAGTCCAACGCCACCAGCATGTACCGGTTCCCTGACTCCGTAACGGGGAAAGGCCCTAGGACGTCCACTCCCACTCACTCCATCGGGGCCCCCACCAAGTACTGCTGAAGGGGGGCAGTGGAGCGTTGAGTGGGGCCCATCTGCGCCGTGCAGGTGTCACAGCAGTGCATGTGAAGTTCCACATCCTGTCGACAGCCAGGCCAGTAGAACCGTCCCCTGAGGCGGCGGAGAGTTTTGGCGGTCCCATAGCAGCCTGCCCCCACCGAGCCGTGGACAAGCTCAAGCACCTGCGACCGCAGCGACCAAGGCACCAACAGCTGCAGGAGATCTCTGCCCTGACCGGGGGCCCGCCATCTCCAGTACAGGAGGCCGTCGTGGGTCTCCAGGTTGTTGTGCTGGGAGTAGTAGGCCTTCACCTCAGGCTCCTGACCCGACACCCCCGTCAAGTCTGGGCGTTGCGCCGCCTCCAGCCAGGCCCCCACCTGACCCAACGTCGCGTCGGCCTCCTGCTCCCGCTTCAGCTGCTGCGTTGTCAGTGGGAGCCACCCCCCTCCGCTGGCTGTGGCCTGAGCAGTAGCCACCCCCAGCGCCTCCTGAGCCCGCTCCTCCTGTCGCAGACAGTAGCAGCACTTGATGGCCATGCAGGGCCGTCTGGAGAGGGCATCAGCGTTGCCATGCTGCCGACCTGCCCGATGCTGGATCTCAAAGTCGTAGCCCTGAAGGACCTCCAGCCAGCGGGCCACCTGACCTTCTGGGTGTTTGAAGTTCAGGAGCCAGGTCAGAGATGCATGGTCAGTGCGCAGGAGGAACCGGCAACCGTGCAGGTATGGCCGGAAGTGCCGCACCGCTAGCACTACGGCCAGCAGCTCCCGCCGGGTCACGCAGTAGTTCCTCTCGGCTCGCCCCAGAGCACGGCTGAAGTATGCCACCACTCGTTCTCTGGCCTCGCCCTGCTGGGAAAGGATCGCCTCGACTCCTACATTGCTAGCGTCAGTGTCCACAATGAAAGGTTGCCGG